>JBBPRG010000031.1:0-34299 GCA_038092895.1 Chalciporus pseudorubinellus | reverse complement strand
TCATATGTCGCCTTCTCGTCCGAGGAGCGTCTGATCGGTGATGCAGCCAAGAACCAGGCTGCCATGAACCCCCGCAACACCGTGTTCGATGCCAAGCGTCTCATTGGCCGCCGATACGAGTGAGTCCCCCACTGAATTATCAATCGTAGCATTCCTGATTTACCATCCCTCAGCGATCCCGATGTCAAGAAGGTAATTGTGTTTGCATATCGCACGGGACTGCACAGGTTCATTCGATGTCCAGGACATGGTACACTGGCCTTTCGAGGTCGTTGAAAAGGAGGGTTCTCCTCTGATCAAGGTCACCTACTTGGGAGAGGAGAAGACCTTCACCCCCCAGGAAATCTCTTCCATGGTCCTTACCAAAATGAAGGAGATCTCCGAAGCTAAACTCGGCAAGACCGTCAAAAAGGCCGTCGTCACGTGAGTCATAACGCAGTTGCGCCATCTCGCGTTTTCCAACCGTATCTTAGTGTTCCGGCATACTTCAACGACTCCCAGCGTCTGGCTACCAAGGATGCCGGTGCCATCGCGGGTCTCGATGTCCTTCGTATCATCAATGAGCCCACCGCTGCTGCCATCGCATACGGTCTCGACCGTCAATCAAAAGCCGAGAAGAACGTCTTGATTTTCGACCTTGGTGGTGGAACTTTCGATGTCTCCCTTCTCAACATCAGCGGTGGTGTCTTCGCCGTCAAAGCTACAGCAGGTGACACTCACTTGGGTGGTGAGGACTTCGACAACGCACTCCTCGAACACTTCAAGAACGAGTTCAAGCGTAAGACCAAGCACGACATTTCGGAAGACCCTCGTGCTCTCAGACGTCTGCGAAGTGCTTGCGAACGTGCCAAGCGCACTTTGTCTAGCGTGACTCAAACGACTGTCGAGGTCGACTCCCTATACCAGGTTAGTTTTTGTTAACGTGTGCTGTAGTAACTTCTTTACGTTGATATCTCAGGGTGAAGATTTCTCTGCAAATATCACGCGTGCGCGTTTCGAGGAGATCAACGCTGCTTCGTTCAAGTCAACTATTGAGCCCGTCGACAAGGTCCTCAAGGATGCTAAGATCGCCCGTGAAAAGGTCGACGATATTGTCCTCGTCGGTGGTTCAACTCGTATTCCCAAAATCCAGTCCCTTGTCTCTGAGTACTTTGGTGGTCGTCAGCTGAACAAGTCGATCAACCCTGATGAGGCCGTTGCCTACGGTGCTGCCGTTCAGGCTGCCGTCCTTACTGGTCAGACTTCGGAGAAGACTGCTGATCTCCTCTTGCTTGACGTCGCTCCTTTGTCGCTTGGTGTTGCAATGCAAGGCGATGTCTTCGGTGTTGTCGTTCCCCGTAATACCCCCATCCCCACCAGCAAGTCCCGGACGTTCACCACCGTCGAGGACAACCAGACCACTGTCACTTTCCCAGTGTAAGCCTTGAACACTATGTCGCCGCTGGAGAGTGGTCCCTGATTTATTTTTACCAGCTACGAGGGTGAGCGTACCCAATGCCGTGACAACCGTCTGCTCGGCGAGTTCGAACTCACGGGCATTCCTCCTATGCCCCGTGGTCAGGCTGAGTTGGTAACCACCTTCGAGGTAGATGCAAACGGTCTTTTGAAGGTCTCAGCTCAGGACCGCGCTTCCGGCCGCAAGGCATCCATCAGTACGTTCATATCCAAATTTCCAATTTCGTGTCTGACACTCTTGCAGGCATTACCAACTCTGTTGGCCGTCTATCCGCTGCTGAGATTGACCAGATGATCAAGGATGCCGAGCAGTATAAGCAGGCTGACAAGGATTTCTCTGCCCGCCACGAAGCCAAGTCTGATCTCGAGGCTTACATCCACCAGGTCGAGGGTACCATCACCTCGCCAGAGATTGGCATGAAGCTCAAGCGCGGAGCTAAGGCGCAGGTTGAGGCTGAGCTTGCCCGGGCTCTCGAGAAGCTGGAGATTGAGGATTCGACTTCAGACGAGCTGAGAAAAGCGCAGCTGAACATCAAGCGTGCTCTCCAGAAGGCAACATCTGGTATTCGGTGAGGGGAATGGTTCACACACAAAATTAGAGCAGTTGTTGTTCAACTACGGTCGTATGTCTGTTGTATGCTGTGTTTTGCGCGCGTGACGCACCTCAATCAACTCTTTATTTTCGTTGTAAACGATGTGCGGATCATTACTGGACACCGTCCCAGGAGTGTTCAACTTGTCCTAGCAACGAACCAGGAGCAACTACGATGTAAGAGCCTTGTCAACTTGCAAAGCAACTTCAAGCATCCATAGTTCTTCATCTGCGCCATCGCAGAGTGCCTTGTCAGCTTCAGCGATAACTAGAGCACATCTGGCCTTCTGTCGGGCGGGCAAAGTTGGATGGACGATGATGATGTCATGTAGCTAGTGCGCCGTAAGTCAACCATAGCAGCAGCAAAACCATACCACAAACCTGAACGAGAAGTTGCGTAGCGGAATACCCCTCTCGTATTAGAGCTTTGACTTTTTGCCGAATGGCGTTAAATCCTTGTCGTTTGAGGTCAGTCTGCATCTCGTCACCAGCAATATCAATTCCGAGGGTGCGTGCAAAGGCGTTCACCACTGCGCTCGGAACGACACCAGCAATCTCCTGGATATCTTGTGGGGTGATTGGTGTCGGTGGTGTTGTCGAAGTAGATAGTCGAGCAGCTGACTGTAAATAAGTTATTGATCGCCGAAGGTCACCATTTGAAGCGTCTATGAGAGTAGTTACGACATCTGGGGTGACATCGACGTGTTCAGCGGTGGCGATATGTGTGAGTCGGCCCGATGTCGCTGAAGAGTCTAGGGGGGTAAACCGGAACTTCGAACATCGCGAAGCCAGAGGTTCAATGATGCTGTGTGACGGTGAGTGGGGTTATGAGGTGGTTCACCACACACTGACCGTGTGACGTAGTTGCAAACGAGACAAAAGCGGGTTATTCGGGCATAGGTCTCCATGATTCGTCGCAGAGCACCTTGAGCATCTTGGGTCATGGAATCAGCTTCATCGAGAATGATGATCTTATAGGGTGGACACGGGTATGTATTTCCATCAGAGGCAACTTTCTGTGCGCGTGGTGTCTGTCTGGCGAAGCCTTTTATCTTCTCCCTGACGATGGCAATCCCTCGTTCATCGGATGCATTGAGTTCAAGTACTCGCTCTCTAAAGTTGTCTGGGCTGGAACGTACCGATACATTGAGCGAGGGCAGTCGATAGGAATCAATAGACATACCCAAAGAGCTGCCGCGACAAAGCAAGAATCGTGGATGTCTTCCCCGTGCCAGGGGGACCGTAGAACAACATATGAGGAAGCTGCCAACGTGATCAGACAAACTGAGTAGCTCAGGCGGAGTCAGCCCGACATTTGTGGAAGATAGTGCCTTGCGCAGGACAGTTACTGTGTGTTCTTGGGCAGAGATGTCGTCTATTGTCTTGGGGCGACTGTCGAAAAGGACATGTATATGGTTGGGTGTGATCGAAGGGCGGGGAGCTCACTATTTTTCGACCCATGGCTGCAGCGCTGGTGCTATATTCAGTTTGGGTTCTGTCGTCGTCTTGCTGTGCTGGGGCTGAAAGAAATTGGCCATGGCAATCCACTTCGTCCTCGAGCGTGTCTTTGATTGGGACGCGTCTGAATCGCAGCACGCGTCGCGTATGACTAACCCTTTCCCACGATTTGCACCGCGACACGAGCTGACGCGACTGGGGCACTCTCTTCACGTCGGCCACGATGGCGCTCACAGCTTCAAATGCAGGCAAGTACACCAACGAAAGCGTGTCGATTTCACTAACGAACGCGTCATAGTCACCCCCGACGCGTCTGCGTCAACCTGTAAGTTCATTGCACCCCGAATCTCCGTCCGGGCTAACCCATCGTTATCATGGCGACAGCACAGAGAAATCCTATCGCTGAGCTGAAGAACGGCAAGGTCATTTTCAAACAAAAACCCGTATT
Source organism: Chalciporus pseudorubinellus (assembly GCA_038092895.1). Taxonomy (NCBI): domain Eukaryota; kingdom Fungi; phylum Basidiomycota; class Agaricomycetes; order Boletales; family Boletaceae; genus Chalciporus; species Chalciporus pseudorubinellus. The sequence goes on along the minus strand of JBBPRG010000031.1, from coordinate 30,346 downwards.
ATTTGAAAAGGCTTCAGAAACGATGCAAGGTGAGTGTTCGATTGGCTTGTCGGTGCCTGGCAGACTTGGCTCAACATTCTGCAGAGATCGTGAAATTTCGCGAGATGCTTGATTCCCGAGTTCAGAACCAGGATGAGCCTCTTCTCAGCATACCTGACGAGCACAAACCTATTATCGTGAAATTAGCTCAGGAGAGGTACATCGCCCGTCGTACTCTGCTAACTGCAGCTAATGCATCGCAGCGACAAGGGTGTGGTTCCACTGGCCAAACAGATACGTTCAATCCTGCTCCCAGGTCAGGGCGAAGTCGAAGATGCCCACCGTTTGAACCTTGAGTCAAGTCTGCCGCTTCCCGTAGTGGAGCATGCAATTAAGATGGTCATGACAAGAACCAACTACGGTCTTGATGGTGCCTTGGGTCAGAAACTACCTGCAGCCGTTTGTGTTTGGCGATGGGAAGTCCAGGATGCTTACAAGGATTGGCTACCTAAATCTGCCAGAGAAAGCGCGGAAGCAAGGATGGCAGAGCGCGTTCAGGTACGCGAATATCGCACGCTTTCCAGGATGAGGCCTCATCCGAAACTGAACAGGCAAGCAAAGACTTGCGTATAGCGTTTGAAAGTCTCTCGCAGGTCGAGAGGGATGCCATCCTCGATCCGAAGGGTGTAAACAAGTTACCCGTCAAAGACATCAATAAATCCGAGACAAATGTTGTCTCCCTAAGCTCTACTGATGATCCTTCTGGAGATCAGACCCAGAAGGACACTCAAACAACACCAGCTGAAGGCCAGGCGGTGAGTTCCGGATTACTCGTACCCTCTGCGGAGAGCTCAATCGTAGTGTTACTCCAGCATTCGGAGAATGTCGCCCCCAAAGGGCGCGTAAAGAAGGTTCCCGACCCGGAGAAAGCGGCTAAAGTAATATAATACCACGTCCCTTGAGCTACTTGGACTCATTAGTATCCCAGGTAAAGGAGAAAGAAGAGAAGCGCGCAGCGAAAGCGGAGAAACAGAAGAAACAGAAAGAATCTCAGGACAAATCCCGTTCGATCATGGCCAGCTTCGTCGGAAAATCCATGGCCTCGGCTCGGGATTCATCCACTAAACAGTCAAATGCCACCGCAGGCCCTTCAGTGGAAAGCGACTTTCAAAGAACATTCAAACCATTCGTGCTGAAGAAGGATGCGGAACTTTCTCCGTATAACTGGTTCTCGGAAAGTCGGCGCGATAGGTTGACTGGCATAACTCACGATCAGGCCATCATCGTCGATGACATTCCACCACAGGCAGTTTTGGACCATCAGAACCTATCCAGTGAAAATCCGCTGGATAGCTCTCCGCAGAGCCTGCGAGAGTTTATCGAGGTCCTCCGCAGAAGGAGTTTAAACTGGCCAAGACGGCGCAAGTTGTCGCACCTCAAGTCATACAGTCCTCGAGCTGTGCGGGACACCATTTCGCAACTCAATGATGCCGAGATTGCAGGTGACCCGGCGCAAGTCCGCCATCTTCTCTCCATTCTCGGCGACCGCCAGGTCTTTCCAGCCAAAGTTCTCATCTTCCGCGAAGACGCACGTCCAGGATATTATGGGACATTGACTCGTAACTCTCGTATAGTGGGCCCTCGTACGCCATTCAATCGTGATGTACTAGCGCGGGATTATGGCTATGATAGCGGGGAAGAGTGGGAGGACGAAGGTGCTGGTGACGCGGATGACGTGGTTGAGGACGGGGAAGATGAAGAACCGGATGCTGACGACCCTGACTCGGATCTGGACAACTGGCTGGTAGATGATGATGAAGAAGCTGGGCCAACTCCCGAGCTCAGTGACCTATCGCCACCACCCTTCGACATACCAATGCCTCCACCGAAACGGAAAGCTGACACCATTACGAAGCAACCAGAGAAGAAGAGAAAAATGGTGGTGCCGCTTGTCCCCTACGTGAAGGGTCCATTTTGGGAATCATGCATTGGCCAATGCGATTACGATCCTTTCAATGCATATCGCGTGCAACTTCTCAATGGTAAGCTATCTTCTCTCCTTTTATGTCACCTGCTAACGGGCTTCCAGACACACCATACCCAATTGACCCATTTACTTTTGTATCTACCGTTCCTTTGGAGAGACAAAATGCCCGGGTGGAAGTATCGTCCTTCGTCGTACCCCCTCTACCTGACACAGTCCAGCCTATAGCTGGTACAGTACCTGCTGCAACTTCCAAGCGCGCAGCGACAAGCTTCACGCCAAAGACCGTGTTCCCCGACGCACATCTCGGCGTATTGCTCGAGAAGGTCACCAATCTCGCGACTCCCAGCTTTACTTTCCTGGTTGAAAGCATTTATCAAGATCTTAAAGTCCACAAGATTAAAAAGAATGCAATTGAAGCCAAGGTGCGGGAGGTGGGCGAGAAGTCGAAGGATAAGAAAATATGGGTTGTGAAACAGGCTCCACACGAACTTGCTTGCTTGACCATCGCATCCAATCTGTAGCTAGTTCATATTATTCATATTAATCTCATTTCCAGCATACTATAATACAAGTTCCATCCAAGTACATAAGACTGTCTAGATGAACGAGCTCCACCCTGCCTGCCGAGTGTCACGAGGTTGCAGTCCTCCAGGCAAGGTCAGCCCTTCGGAAGTCATTCCCTTCTGGTTTTATACAGTGGATGTCACCCGACTCTGCTCCTGTCATAGCCTTTCGTCAGCGTTGTATTTCGAAAGATGAACTACTTACGGATGAGCAACTTCGTCACCTGCCCATTGTCATTCACGACAGGTTCAAAGCCCATCCCTTTGAATACCTTCAAACGTAACCTAAGAAAACAGCGTCAACGGAATATTGCACCTCACACGGAGACCGCAGACTCACGCTAAGCCGTCTAATTCGTGCTGATGAATCTGGGCTGGGTCAGCCTCCTCCAAGTTCCGCGCGGTCTCTTTCAAAGCCGCAAGCTCCGCCTCCTTGCTAGCTAGCGAGCTCTCAGCATCGCGAATTGCTTTCGCGAGAGAGATCCGTGACGCGTCGAACCCATTTAATCGTGCAGCATGCTGTTCCACCGTAGGGACGTTGGGAGGCCGAGTCGACGACTTCCGTGCCGCGTCCAACACGCGTGTGAGTGCTGTCAAGCTAAGGTCATAAGTACCACTTCCCAAGGCAAAGCACATACCTTTGAGATTGGCATACGCCTCGTCGTTCTCCTTTTTAGCTTTTGAATAATTGATTTTCATCTGCTCTTCGGCTGCAGTGATTGTGAGGTAGTCATCAGCTGGGTCAATGATCTTTGTCATCTCCCGTATCAACTTTCTGTTCCGAGCGATCAGTAGCCAAGAAGCGTAACGAGTCGAGCGTTCACATACATGCATTCTTGAAGGTCTTTTGACTGCATTTCTCGAGTCATTGCGCATATGAACAAGCGATAAGTATTAAGCAGCGATGCTACGCGTGGAACTCAGGTCACGTGTAAGTCACGCCACCGCGTTCGAGCTGCTCAAGTATCATCCATGATACGGCAGTCTGATACATGAGTATCATATGATACTATCGGCACTCAGTCATCTTCATTATTTAATCGTAGTTTCGAAGAGCCAAGTATCGTACTTTACCAAGATTACGACCTCCGTATCAGGGTTTGACCTTCCAGTAAATGATGCTGTTGCCATAGCCCGCAACTGCACATTGTTCAATCTCAACATTTCTCCCCCATAGCTTCCCTGACAGGTCCCTCACCAGCGCCTTGCGTTTGGCTAATATGAAGCGGCCACCTTCGGGCCTCTCCGGGGTCACAGGCGAGTTGAGACTCGTCCTCCTTCTAGTGCCTAGTTGGTAATCGTGGTTGAGGCCCCAAGCGACAAGATCTCGACCTGAGCCTCCGGGGCCAGCGTGCGATTGAGTATCCAGTGTTAACAGTACATGGCCTGTGGGAGAGACCGAGATAGCGTATGGAACGATTGGCACCAAGGCTTGCTTTCGTTCGTCGACTGTTATAAGATAATAATCATAAGGCGGATCCAGAAAATATCGCCTTCACTTACATTCACGTAGACCACTAATGTTCTTCACGCGGACCGGGTTACCCTGGAAATTGGAAAAGGAATTGTTACCTAGTCCACCCCATTGGCCGTCGCCACAAGCGAGCACATCCACATAAGTGAGTGACTCCTGCGCATTCCGCTCTGCAACAAAGCAGGTCAAGTCACCACCTGTAACCGGAACTCAGTAAGGATAACACAAGACTTGATTCATTTATAGACTGACCGGCTGCTATACTGAGACACTTAGATTCCGTAGATGCTGGGATATTCCTAGTCAGTACAATCTCCGTCGGAATAGTTATCGTCTCCAAGGTCACGTTGGGCCCAAGGCCAATTTGACTGATTGACAGTAAGTCACAAGGGGAACAAACGATCATTAGGAGCTTACCCGTGTTGGTTGGCACCCCAACCAAGTACTCTACCAGAATTGGTGCAGACAAAACTGCTCTGGTTGCCAGCTGCAATCTGGGAGATTTTGATTCCTCTTAATGATGGAATTTCAAACAATGCGTCGCAAAATCTGATGTGACGGTCGTCAATTGCATTTAGTCGTTCATTCGCACCAGACATAGGTCCAGAATCTCGGGTGAATGGGGACTTATTTGCGTGTGGGTCTACTATCAATCGCGGTGCGAGGTCGATAGTGACATGCGAACTATCTGCGAAGTTTGGTGCACTTGAAGGTTTGGGAATATCAATGTGTCGCAAGCCGAGTTGTCCGTGCGAGTTCGCCTCCTTGTTCACGGGGTGCGAAAAAGTGCGCCCTTCCGAGGTCAGTGCCAAAAGATGGTCGCTACCAGCGGTAATAGACTTGAAGCTAAAGCTAGGAATGAGCCACTGGAATTCGTCGAGAATAGAAGCTACCGACGTTTCACCCCAACTGAGCTCCTCCTTCGGACAAAGTTCGACAAAATCGATTGTTTGCTGTTCGCCCACTATGCGGCTAATTAACCACGAAAGCGTGCTGGGAGGTGTATGCTTTAGACCAGCGGGGCTCTGCTGTTCTTCACTCGCCGCGAAGACGTAAATCCTCCCGGATGCTGAGAGTGCATATACGCGGGATTCTGTCAGCTGTAATTTGATGATATTCTGCGCAGTAACAATGAGAATTTGTCACTCGAAATGAATGTATGTACCAACCTTGCCACGAAGAGTCGATTTTGGTGCTCTCGCATCCGTCTTGGAACCGAAAAATCCATCGCCCCACTGATAGACGTCGCCTCGAGGGTCAACACACGCAGCATGCCTTTGGTGAAGAGCTAGATCACGTAGCGCTGTGTTCTCCAACCACGTTGCGTTTATCGGGGATTGTAGCGTTTCAGCCCCTGGTGATAGTGGATCAATGAGGTTGGACCTAACAATAAGCATGAAGGTTCGGCACGGTTTCGCGGTAATACTACTGACCTGTTAGAGCCCCAAACGACTGCACGAAGGACCCCGTTATCATCTACTCCAGTACTATTGATAGGTTGCGCAGGTTTCACTTCGGAGGGCAAAGAAGCTGCGGCATCGTTATGGATAACATCGTTTGTTAGGCACCAAAATAGCACGACGGTAGTGGCGGCGAGAGCTACAGAGCGCTCCTGCGTTGTATAGGAAGCTCTGAGCAGGGGGGTCGGACCAGCGAACCTCGAAGAAAATCTTTGGAACCGAATAGGTTTGGAGAACACATTTCGGAGCATTAGTGAATAAATTTCGTATGCCTTGTGCGGGTCGCTGGAATGTTCTCCCTTGCGAGTCGTGGTCTGCAAGTGATGTAGCTAGAGACTGTGATGAGCTACTAGTAAAGTGTACCTCTATTGTTTCTTGAACGTTTGAACCTGCCAAAGGGGGGTCAACGCGAGCTCGGAAATTTCAGCCTTGCCAGCAACTACCTGGAGCATCCTGTAACATGGATCCTTCGGCACCACAGACAGTCTTGAAGGGCATTGCGATAACATGCAAGTTCGTCCCTTGTGGCTCGCGAGCAGTGGGGAGCGTACTGACATTTCTGCTTTTCAGCATCTGTTTGCGGAGTAACCGCAGGTTTATATGGTGGATTCAAGCACGGAACACCGGGCAAATTCCTCCTTTACTCTTCCGTGAATAGTGGTATTGCCGCTGCAGCCTTCTTTAGTATGCATTCCGAACCGAAAACTTCACGACGTGATGAATTGACCTGTTGTTGCTGGATAGGTTTACGGGAGTACGTGGTTGGGCCTGCTCTGGTATTGACACTGCCAGGAAAGGAATATCAGCTGCGAAGACAGACGTTGCTTCGCGCTGTTGGCGACAACTCAGCGCACGATGACCTTCCCCTGTCATGGATAGACCTCCGAACCTCTCGCCTGCTTGACTCCGGAATAAGCGGAGCCCTTTCGGGCGGAATTCTTAACACATGGAAACGTATGTCGAGTCCTCTACTTCTAGTGTTCAGTCCCGTGAAACAGCATTTTATAGGTGGTAGACAAGGTCTGGTTCCTGGCCTCACAACAGGCGTAATCATGTGTACTCTTCTTCAATGGTGTTTCAATGAACTCAACATCCTCCGAATACGCCACGTTTCTTCCAACTCGGCCGTTGTAGTGCAACAGAATACCGTCGAGGCTACTCAAAGTTCACAGCCAGTCACTCCCCCGCCGCTGTCGTCGCAACCTGTTTCAGCCGAATTGCCACAGAGCAACTCAACGTTGGATAGCATACTCTCGATGTTTGGTCGCCAAGTTTCAGACGAAAAATACCTGGAAAGGCTGAAGGCGGAGAGAGATTCTCACCTCCGCCGGATAGCAGAGCTTGAGGAGCAGAAGAGGCCATGAGCCTATGGATGTGTACTCCTTTTAAATCTAGTTGGACTCATAGACTCATAGATTACGACCCACTACGTTCCGTCGAGCCTCGGTCAGTGGACCACACCTCAATCGTACCTTTTCCATCTTTGTGGAATCCTCCTACAATGACAGAATCACCTACGCAGGTGATTGAATTCACCTTGTAAACATCCTTGCTGTCGCGAGTCCACCTGGGTTCCAATGATAGTGTACCATCAGCCGCCGACCCACAAATTTGATATTGCTTAACCTTGCCGAGGAGCGTGCAGGTGAGCAGCTCTCGCGGTCCGATAAAATTTCTGCATAGATTGTTAATATCGAAAGCTCTACCAAAGGTTGGGTGAATAGACATACAAAGCAACAATAGGACCTTCTGCAGCATTCGTGATGATTCTGCCATCCTCCCTGAGCCCGTTCCATTTGCGTTGCCGTTTCTGTCCACTTCTTGAGCCCTCTGATGATTTTTCGCCCCCAGTACCAATATATAGGCGCCCATCGGCGGTGCCTGCAGCTATCACCCCCGTGGACGAGATCGACATGGATAATATAAACGGTGGTGACAAGGAAACTCCGGAAGTGGGAGGCGCCGCACCTAGTGCCAGGTGTCATCAGGTGTCATGGGCCACATGGCTCAACAACGAACGGTGAACACTCACTTAAGTCATCCCGAGAAAGTATGTTCCCTCGCAAGAGGTCAAAATGTATCATGGCGAAGTCATACCCCCCACTGACAAGTTCATTGGGACGATCCGGTATAAATCGAACTGATCCGCATACCTGAACATAAGGTGAACAATCGGCAAGGGAGAAGTTCGGCTCTTACATTAGTATGATTTGGCCGCATTCGTGTGATTTTGTCGGTCTGAAGGTCGACAACGCCTACAGATCCAGAGTCGGTACAGAACGCCATCTGAGTTCCTTTGGCATTTATGGAGATCTAACCAGCATTGTAAGTTTGGTTCGGTAGAACTTCCGAGTGCAAGACGTTACTTCGCCCAAAACGTCGTCATCGTCTGCGCCTATGTCCAGCGCTCGCAACACGTCAGATGGTATCGAAATAAGTTTATCTGTCTCCAACGAGAACTGAAGTGCCTGGAGAAATAACGGAGAAATATAGAGAAGCATGTTGACGATAGTCGCCTCACACACCTGTCGCCCCGATGCTACCCAAACGCCAGTGGAGGACTGGAATGACACCGAAGAAACCGGCGCCAATCCTCTTATCGCTTTCAAGACCTTGAGTGTATCAAGATCATAGAGACGGATAGACCCATCGTCTGTTCAGATTCAGATGACTTCGAGGGAGCGTATCCACTGGCATATCACCGCACCTGATCCTACCAGTAACCGTCGAGAGTCAACGGAGGATAGACAAGATACCTGGGCAGGGATTTGCAAAGTACGATAACTCGTCTGCTCGCCCTCCATCGTCATGTTGCTCGCCAGTAATGGGTAATTTTGGGTCAGAGATGTTGGATGCCCGCCGTCATGTGCCGCCCATAAATCACGGGAGATCAAGATGATAACCGACTCTGAGCCCGATCAAACTCTGTCGGTTGCTGAACAAGTACAGTACTTACTACTGAATCAGTGACTGAAGTCTTTACCACGGAACCATAGCCTCTCTTAAGCCACACAGATGTCTAACACAACACAGTCTGCTCCTAAATCTGTCGAGGATCTTGAACAGATTCTGCGAGACGATACCAAGATTAAAGTGGCAGGTTGGTTACAGCGCTGTCAAACTACCATCGCTGGCTTATCTTCTACATGGCAGGTATCGATGGTGATTCACCTCTCCTACTTACGTGCCATTCCGAGACCCTAAACGTCCTCACTCAGTTGATGGAGTTATTCGTGGAAAGTATATGGTGAGCGCGTTCAAGCAATGAAAATTGTTGTTGTTATATACTAAGGATGCTCAGTCGAAGGCCAAGTTCCTGAGTACTGTGGCTTCCGGTGGTTTCGGGTTCTGCAGCGTCATCTTGTCAGTCTAACGTTCATACTTATGTATACTTGACGTCACACGACTAATCCGTCTCAGTGGTTGGGACATCCACGACGCGGTTTATACGCGTGAACTAGCCATCTCTAACCGTGAAAACGGCTATCGCGATGTTCTGGCTCAAGTAGACCTCTCATCCTATCGAAGGATTCCATGGGACAACAATGTACCCTTCTTCCTGGTATCCTTCTTGGATCCCATCACGTTAAAACCCATATCCGTTGATCCGCGCGGTGTCCTTCGTCTAACATGTGAGCGTGCCTCGGAACTGGATCTGACGTGCGTCGCTGGCGTAGAGTATGAGGTGAGTGTCTAATTAATAGACACGAGAAACGTACTTAGCGAGATTAGTATTTTAACTTCAAAGGTACATCCAATGAGAAATGTGCATCTAGAAAGTATATATGCTGACGAGTCGTTCTCAGAGACTCCCGAGTCTGTTTTCCAGAAGAAGTTCTCTGGACTTCAACCGCTAACCCCCGGAAGTGAGTTGATTCCTATAGACTCTGGTGTCATGTAGTAGCTTAACGGGTGACGGTTTAAGTGCATGGATACTCTCTTCTTCGTACACAGCTGAACCAACAGTTCTTCAACGAGTTGTTCGACGAAAGCCTCAAGTTCCAGATTGACATAGAGGGACACCGTGCGTAATTTGATTCTGTTCTAGACGGAGTCGCTCGAATGCTCCTACGTACCAGACACGGAAACGGGTCCGGGGGTGCTCGAGACCGCATTAGCTTATACTTCAGCTCTGCGCATGGCTGACAATGCCATCTTGTTCAAGTTCTTAGCAAAGAGCATTGGCATGAAGCACGGAGTTATACCCAGTTTTATGGCCAAGCCTTGGGGAAATGTGAGTGAATTATCACTAATATGATGAGATCTTTGTTGTGACGTATAGTTAGTTACCTGGTTGTAGCGGGTAAGCTGCTTCCCGGGACGCATACCGCGATGATGTTGAACGATTCTTAGTCATACGCATGTTTCCCTCAAAGACCCCTCCGGGAAGAATATCTTCGCATATTCGGACCCTCAATACCCCGATGGGAGGCCAGATGCTTCCTTCGAAGATACCAAGTTCCTCTCAAAGAGTGCGGAATATTTCCTGGCAGGATTACTAGACGGACTACCAGATGGTAAGTCCAAGTTCCATAGCTGAGTTGCAGGAATTGCCTAACTGCTCGGTCTGACCAGTGATGCCGATGGTAAGCTGAATATATTCACCTGCAAACCAGTGGAATTGCTCATGATGATCTCTGAGTTTGTTCCCACCATCAATGGGTACAAGCGCCTTGTCGGCGGCGAGGCCTTTTGGGCACCCAACGCCGTTACATATGGCTACGACTCGCGAGGAGCTTCCATTCGCATTATATCGCCCCCCTCAGTCCCACCATCAGCGACAAGATTTGAAGTCCGCGTTCCCGGTGCAGACATGAACCCATACTTTGCGCTCAGTGCTATCTTTAAGCTGGGTTTAAGAGGAATCGCGAAACGAATGGAGTTGACAACACTCCCAGTGAGCATTCTCAAGAAGGATACCTCCCAGCAAAAGGTGAGTGCTCATGGTCGCTGGCTTGACTTGCCGTTAATTACTGGGATAGGTGGTTAAGCTGCCATCTTCATTGGAAGAAGCAACCGCGAGGATGATGAGATCAGGCAGTGTCGCTCGGGAGGTTTTTGGTGATGAGTTTGTTGACCATTATGGTGGAACTAGAGAACACGAAGTACGGTTGTGGAACCAGGCGGTGACTAACTGGGAAGGTAAGCACCCTCTACTGGTGACACAGAATGCTCTAATTGGTTTCTAGTGGAAAGATACCTCGAACTTGCGTAAGATCCCATACCTCTTCGACAACGAAGTTATACATGGATGAAGGAAATAATCGTCCCCAAGTGCTCAATTGGCCTGTTTCTCGGGCAGAGTATGGAACCACTTGAGGAAATGTGTGACGTCCTGGGAGCAAGATGAATTGCGTGTCAGCGATTTGGTGCTGGTATACGTACCGCTGCTATCTGGCCGGGCATACTGCTCTCAGTAACGAAGGAAGGGATGCTGCCACCTGGATTGCTGGATGTGGCCATGCGCCACTCGATCTTTCCATCACCCATTTCGAGGATGCGTTCAGCAGAAACATATCTGCCCTTGGTACCTTTCTCTTCTATCTTCGCGAGCTCACCGTCCTCATTCAGCTCGATTGGGATGGACACAATTATTCTGCGATCATATCATTGGAACAACTCGAAACCTGGGGTATATACACAAAAACAGACTTACCCTGACTTCGGGGAAGCCTCGCTCAACTGTAGTGTCTGGAGAACAGTAAAGACACGCGGCGAAACTGGGGGTGGGAACGTGTAGTACAATGTCCAGATTGACTGCGTTTCAGATATTTGTTTGACGAGCGCAACCTTTTTGATGGCGTGTACGAACCTGGGGGTACAGATTTAACTATCCAAACAACGACACGATGATATGAACAGAAACCCTACTCTTTCTCGTTCTCTGCCTTATTCACCCCGAGTTTGCTCCAGAATTCGTCGAAAGTGGCATCCTCTTTCGTGTGCTCACTGACCCGGCAATGCCATGGAGCTCCATCCCCGGGTCCTTTGGGCCGAGAGAGAGTGAGGACTTTGCCATTGCCAAAGGTTTTGCCTTTCTTCCATGATGTCGTGGACTCGAGGATGTCCTTTCCAAGTGCGATCAGCGTTGCCTCTGGTGGGATTTCTGAGGTAGAGGACCGTTCGCCGGCATCAACATTTCGTTTGGAAATATGTCGTGGTATCACATACCACTGGGCTTGATGAAAGACGTAATACTCAGCTGGTACGACATGAGGATGCAGCAGAAACCGCAGTAGCAAGGGTTGAGTGTGGTATTACAACGCTCGTATAAAACTGATGGTAATTATAGCGTGTGCTCGTTACTACGTAGAATAACACTATCCCCGACGGCGACAAGGGGTCTTTAACCCGAAATTCTATGACCAGCTCACGAAGCTAACGGTGAGAACTCGGCGGCCTTGAGTGCTGTGAGGTTCACGAGACCACAGTACCGACTACGACCGAGAGTTGTTTCGTCTCTTGGAAGTTTTTCTCCACGATTGAGGACGACACCGATAAATTTGCGTTCGGTTCGCATCCATTTCTGCTTGTAAAAACGTACGTAGCCTGGGACGGTGGCATAGATGGTATGGTCGCGGCCCATTGCTACCTGTTGCGAGTGAGTGATGGCGCACAACGACGACGGGCAACATACATTTTGTCCGGGGTGGAATTGGGTACCTCGTTGGCGAACAATTATGTTTCCAGGAATGACATATTGATCTAAGCTATTCAGCATAAAAATACGAAGAGAGAGATGTAAGCACTACCTGAGAATTTCTTCAAGCCAAGACGTTTTCCCGGAGAACCACCATGATTACGGACAGTACCACCTGCGCGTTTTGTTGCAGTACGTACGGATCCTACACTGGGAGGGTGAGTATGCGTCGTGTTGTTCACGACATAGATACTGACCTAGGATGGAGAATGGACTCCGTGCGGCGTTACAACAGCGAGAAATGAAGGACAAGGACATGCAGACAGGTCGAGGTGGTGGACTTGACTTTGACTAATGACTCGTGTATATAACGCGGCTCAAATTCAGCCACCGCTATAAGTAAACGGCGGTGCCAAAGCTTCCTAACTTACCACCACACTTGTCATATCCAAGCCGCCGCCTTTCTTTTACAACACAAAATGGTCCTCCTCGTCACCTCCGACAACGAACAGTTTCATGCTGACAAGGAAGTTGTCGAGCGCAGCGTTCTCATCAAGAACATGCTCGAAGGTAAGACCCCTCTTTTTATCGTCCGCCACAGTACACCCCCTACAGCATGTCTGCTCAATTTTAGATGTCGGCGAGAGCGATCAGCCCATCCCTTTGCCGAACGTGTCCTCCAGTGTCCTCAAGAAGGTGAATGTGGCGACGATCTACTGATCCCTATTGTCTAAGGACTTTTGTGACTAATCACGGTCGCCTGTCAGGTCCTCGAGTACTGCGAGCACCACCGTGGAGAGCCTCTGCCCAGCGCAGACTCTGACCAGAATCAGGACGAGACACGGAAGCGAACGACCGATATCAGCGAGTGGGACCAGAAGTTCATCACTGTCGACCAAGAAATGCTCTTCGAGATAATTCTCGCTGCCAACTATCTCGACATCAAGTCCCTTCTGTAAGTTGGCTTTTGCTTCCTTTCATTCTCAAGATGCCAACTTCCCTCAGTGATGTCGGCTGTAAGACTGTTGCAAACATGATCAAGGGCAAGACCCCAGAGGAAATCCGCAAACTTTTCAACATTGTAAACGACTTCACTCCCGAGGAAGAGGTAATCTCACTGTTTACGATGCCCAAATGACAAATGACTGACGTTGTCTTACCTTTTTTCCTCTTCTTGACAGGCGCAAATCAAGAAGGAGAATGTGAGTCTAGACCACTTTCCCTACATTATAAGCTAATGACCACTGCTCCAGGAATGGGCCGAGGACCGATGAAATAGCATTGCTGTAGAGCATAACATATTCCACTCTAGTCTTACTTTTTCATTGGCATGTTTTCAAGTTAATCGATACCGTTCTCGAGCTCCTTATGTGTGTTACTGCGCTGCAGCAGGCGTCGCGCTCCCACGCCACCTCGAAGGGAGAGGGGAGAAACACATGAAACCGTCCTAGGCAAGATTCATCATTTTCACACTTGGTGCACGGGAGGATCTGGTACAAATATCTCAAGTATTAGAGTTATCAGAGCGGAATTTTGAAGTAGGTCTCCATTCCTTGTATATGGTGTTTTGAAACACGAGTTTTCAAACTTGCAAGAAGAAATTGAAAAGTTCGCTCTGATAACCTTCGAGTGTCGGATTCGAGGACCAAATCATTCGCAGTGATCTGACCACAGGACGTACCTCCAAGTTGGACGTGCCTGCTTAGCGCTTAGCTTCTTGAAGTTGGCTATACTCCTATTGGCAGTCCACCAATATGATTTACCAAAATAGGCAATCCCTGAGAGGCGCGACAATGTATACACTATGTCCTGTCCTTAACTTCATTTTCTTTGTAGATAAATAATCGCTTAATATCATGATACCATCGACCGAGATGTGATCAAGGTGATACGAGGCATATCAGTATCTGTTTTTGACGAGAGAGAGAAAATCAGGGGTTTTTGACTTATATAAGCGTCACGCTGTTGTGAGCGTCACCATTACTTACATAAGCATGAGCGTTTATGAGCTGAGTAGTACATACGAGTCGGTACATACACTTTTCTCGTCCTCCGCGTCGTCAGACCAAGTTTAGACACTGTCCTTGAATGTCTCGAATTCCAGATATCCCTGGATTCCGCGTTCCCCGTGGTTCTGAGCAAGAGCAGTGGCTCAAAAGGCATGTGGCGCGCCTTTGCCAACTTGATCACGATCGGTACGTTCCTGACCATTCGTGCCGACATTGCGAGTCCTCCGCCCACCTTAATTCCCTCAGCTTTCCAGGTAGCCAGCCTGTCAGCTTCTCACTGAACCATCTGGCAGACCTCGAACGTAGAGAGTACGTCAATATCCACCTCGTCAAGTACTGAATGCCTAAGTCGTGCTGCAGCTACTGGGTGTGTGAGAAGTCGGACGGCATTCGTGTCCTATTCCTTCTGCAAACCGACCCAAGTGGCGGAAGCCAAGTCGTGTATCTAGTAAGTCATTCTGGCGCGTTTCTGCGTGTCTTCACCTTTGACGCCACACAGATCGACCGACACAATGCCTATTACGAGGTTTCTGGGTTCTGGTTCCCTCACCCGGATAGACCAAGAGAGTCGCTCACGGACACTATTCTGGATGGAGAACTTGTGATTGACGTGGAACCTACGAGCAAGAAGGTACGTCACTACTCGCTCAGTAACGAACACAAGCTCAGCTTTCGAACGTCTGCAGGAAGCTCTTCGTTATCTCGCATTTGATTGTCTTGTATTTGATAACGAGAATGTCATGTCACGATCACTTGACAAACGCTATGGGGTATGCTGGTATCATATAAGCCTGTATCCTCACTAATCGCCCAAGTAGCGCTTGAAAGAGCGTTTCTACAAACCGTGGTCCCAAGTGACGCAACAATTTCCTCAGATGGCAGAGAGTGTACCTTTCGAGTAAGCAGTCATGCTTTCGCTCTGGTGCACCTCATCAATTGGACACAGCATCAAGGTCAAGGATATCGGCTTCTCCTATGGGATCGAGGACGTATTCCGATTGGTGATACCTAAACTGCAGCACGGCAACGACGGCCTGATCTATACTTGCCGCGAGACCCCATATATCTCAGGAACAGACCCGAATATGTAAGCATGCACGCTAGGACTCGATGAATTCCATCTCCTCACTCTTCTTCACAAGATTGAAATGGAAGCCTCCATCGGAGAACTCCATAGATTTCAAGCTCGTTCTGCGATTTCCTCCCTTAAAGTCAAATCATTCGCAGCCCGAATTTCACGCAAAGCCTTTCTTTGGCCTTTATGTATATTGTGGCGAGGAGAGAGGGCAGTCAAAGTATGAGCCTTATGACGAACTTTTTATTGAGGACGATGAATGGGAAAAGTCAGTTTCTAGCTCGTCAACTTTCCCATACATTAGGTCTGATGAAATCGCAGGATGAAGCTTTCTGGGGAACAAATCGACGACCGCATCGTCGAAGTGCATTGGGAGCCTGAATCCGCTCGCTGGCGGATGATGCGCTTCAGAGATGACAAGCCTCATGGAAATTTCCGTACAGTCGTGGACAATATTATACAGAGCATTGCTGATGGCGTGGAGAAACCAGCAGTCTGTTTTGCTCCTTATTTCCTCTCGTTCCTTCTAATACGTCTTTCATTAGTTGCTTGCGCGATGTCCGGCCATTCGAAGTGCATGGAAAGCACGGCTGGGTCAGCCACAGCAATCGAGTATGGCTGCCCCTCTGCCTCTGCCTCACGCAGGTCCAAATGGCCGTGTCCCGCCCCCACCGCCAGCTGTTCAACTACGTTATGGTCCCATCGCGGAATCGCGGTGGAGTAAAGTCTCCGGTCCTACTGTTTTTGCAGGGATGAACAGATAGCCGTACTCCACTGGCCTTGATTGCCTCTTGATACGCATGCAAGGACGGACCTGCAGTGTTTGACCATGTCAAGGACCCGTCAACCCATAGTTTGAAGGTGCTCAAGTCACACCCAAACTTAATCGCATATTCGGGTCATCGAAGGTCGCACCCCGATGTTGGAGGATTAAAGCTTTGAAGTATGCACCCGTTCCAAGTGCAGGTGATTCTCCGTAAAGACATGGTTCGACGGGCAACCACACGGAAACGATAGTGAAAAAAAAAGTATCACATTCAGTGGCAATCCCAGTGCAGAGGGTAACTACGCTTGTATGTGATTTTTGAGGTTTCGTGAAGGTCGTAGCCAGTTACGACATAGAGCGTATTCGAGAGCAAGATAACAAGGAGACGTGTGCATGTCTAGTCGTTACAGTGATGGAGAGTGGGAGAGCATGATAGCCGACTTTGCGGCTTTTGGAACAATGAGAAAGACAGGAAATAAGGAAACAAGGAGGAAAGAAGCAAATTATAGGCATCAAAGGCATCGCTGAACGTGAATCGTCGAGGTAAACACAGCAGAGAAGCAGAGTTGCTTCCCCAGGGCTGTCCAACGTCGCGCCTGACATTCGGGGAATTCTCACGCGTTGCAAGGGAATAATGCGGGAATGCTAGAATGAATGGTATGCAAGAGATGGATGAAAATGCGTTAAAATGAAGATATGAATATCAAGATAGATGCCTGTATGAAGCAATAATGGAGAATGTCGCGAGAATTACAGGATAAACATCATTGGAAGAGGTTTTGACTCAGGGAAAAGGAGGCACCCCCCATGTCCCCGAATTCAGGCTCGATATTTCCTGGGTGAAAGAAGTCACTGGCAGGCAACGAGATCGAGCGTAAGCCGAAGAATGGATTGGGTGGCCGAGCAGCCACCCGCGTCAGCGAAGCCGGAAGTGGGACGAGATCGCTAAAGGAACACGGAGCGGGTCTCGCTAGACCGAGAGTGGCGGCCTCGAGCGGAGCTGTGGCGAGTTCTGGTGTTGACTCTACTGAAGAGTCTCTTCCGTGTCGGCTGCCTGCAGGAGAGTAGGGCGCGATGGATAGAACTGCAAATTCATCCAAGGAGAGAGGTTGCTGGGTGGGTGTCACCATGCAAGCTGCGCGCTCAAGTCCGAGAAGCCTACCTCCAACGAAAAGCTGTGCAGCGAAAGAGGCGTAAGGGGTGGCTCGAGGGAGCCTCCGCCAGCGGACAGCGTCACCGTGCCACCCGCAGGAACGTCGACATCCTGTGTCTGAGCATCATCGAGACCTTGGTCCTGTAGGTCAAAGTCGCATTGGCCATCATAAACTCTCCACCATTCAATGTCCGCAAGCACGCGACGTTCTGAAGTGGCAGAGCCAGAGGAACGACGCGGTTGTTGCCCCGTTGTGCGCGTACGATTGCTGGATGGATTCGCACTCGATAGGGAAGTCGGATAAGGCGATGAGCGCACGGAAGGGGAGGAGAAAGAGCGGCGTAGGGAGGGCATGATGGACAATGAAAGACCTGACGATGAAGACCAGCAGTCGATGAGATGGACCCAGGAGGTGCCCTCGATGGACAAGAGGCTGTGGAAGAGGACGAAAGTCAAGAAAGGTGGGAAATAGAATACATGATTTTATAATTTCTGGCCATCAATTGTGACAGGGAGGCGATGTGAACCCGACGTGAATTGGTGAAAGGGATCTCATTCGGGACATTATCTGCTGGAAATCCACCCAAGCTCAGCTCACAGACACACCGCTCGCCCCGAAGAAGGGCGCAGACAAGCAATGCAAGGGTCTACCTCGGTCTACTGCAATCCAATGCTGTGTGGTAACTTGATCCTTCCTAACTTAACGTGACAACGTTGTAGCCACAGTCAAGTACTAGCCGCGACTGGGCGCGAATTATATCGACATCCATACAAGTTACTGATCTGAGCGCGCAGTCTAGCCTGCAATTGAGCCAAGAACAAGTAGGAACTGATCTAAAAGTACTACACATAATACAAAAGACATCGCAACCATCAACTCTCGTGATCAGAAGTTTGGTAGAATCGAGCTTATTGATAATTGATGACAGCTGCTAAGCACACATGGTGGTAGGCAAGGGTAGGCACATATTCCCCATTTTCGCTACATTCTCGCGATCCACCACGCACCGGCGAAACACTGGTCCGGTAGTCGGCGACAGTGGATATATATCTCCCCTCGCGGACACCGCTGACTTATCGTGCTAGCGCTGGGAATAACTTGAACGGATGTTGCCCTGGGCTATTCCAAGGTAGACCAGTTAGTGACAGATTCTCCTGAACCCGATGGCAGGAAGACAGTCGTTCCAACTTCTCTTCTAAGGCAGACCGGCAAACGCGGTAATGTGACATCACGAAGGGAAGGCAGCCTGCGTCTCGCCGCGTCTAGTATCCACTATAGAGCCGGAGTTTGATCCATCGATACCACATCTCGTCCTCGTACTACGATGTCCACCATATACTATGGCCCCGTTATCAATCCACAGACACTGGAACACTTCGATGCACTTCCAAGGTGCTTAATAGCTATCGGTCCAGAGGGTAACATCTTCTGGATCGAGAACGACGTCGATGCCTCGAGGCTACAAGAGACCCTTGCCCAGCATGGCCTGTTAGGCAATGACTATACCTTCGTAGAATTGAAGGCTGGCGAGTTCCTCATGCCCGGCCTGATCGATACCCATATCGTGCGTAGTCGATTCACACTCTAGCAAAGCGTTGTACCTATGCTCGCGTCTTGCAGCATGCCTGCCAGTTTCCTAACTTGGGCGTGTACGTCCTATCCGCCCATTAGTTTGCGCTGATCGAGCTAACGTTCTGCTTCTCAGTGGGGGAGACCTCGAACTCCTGGATTGGCTCGAAACGTATACCTTTCCCAAAGAACATAAATTCAGTGACCTGGATTACGCCAACGCCAAGTACCCCGATATCGTCCGACGCGTCATTGCATCTGGTGTACGTGATCAATTCAATTCTCTACCGATATAATCCATGATCTGATCGGGGTTCGCGCTAGACCACCACCTGCTGCTACTATGGTAGCATGCACCTCAAGACAACTAAGCTACTGGCCGAGGTCGTTCGGGAGAAAGGTAACAGAACAATTGTGTATGATTCAGTATGCTAAGATATCAAATGTTTCAGGCCAGCGAGCTTTCGTGGGCGTAAGTTTCCTGCTCAACACGAGAAGTCTCGATGCTGATGCAGGTTACAGAAATGTAACATGGACTGGCACTGTCCGGATTACTATCGGGAAAAGTCTGTCACTGAGTCCGTCGAAGCCACCATGGATCTCATATCACACATACAATCCCTTGCTCCATCACCGGCCAATGAAGCACTAGTCCATCCAATCATCACCCCTCGCTTCGCGATTTCTTGCACCCCGGAGCTTCTCGAAGAACTTGGAGAGCGTGCTAAGACCGTCCCTGAAGTCGCCATCCAAACCCATATCTCGGAAAATCAGAAAGAGGTCGAGGATGCATTGAAATATTTTGACGCCAAGTCTTACGCCGGCATATATGACAAGTACAACCTTCTTCGAAAAAACACTATCCTTGCACATGGCGTCTGGCTCACCAAGAAGGAAATGAAGCTTGTTGCCAAGAGAGGGGCAGGAGTTTCGCATTGTCCGACGAGCAACTTTTATCTGAGTAGTGGGATGGCGAGGGTGGGCATGCTGTTGGATCACGGTGTCAAGGTTCGGCGTGTTCTGCCTGGTCAAATTCGAATCACTTACGTTCGGAATACCAGGTTGGACTTGGTACGGACGTCAGCGGGGGCTACAAACCCTCCATCTTGTACACCATCCAGATGGCTAGCGCGACCTCAAAGATGCTCGCCGTTCAAGCAGAAAACAAGCGTCGCAAACACAAACATGGCCACCATAGTCACGGCAAGCATGGTCACAAGGATTCTGACTCTTCTTCCTCGGATTCTTCCTCGGAATCGGAGGGTCACAAAACGCACCACTGCCACAAGAAGGGGAAATTCACTAACAAAAAACTGGGTGTTGCGACGCTTCTATACCTGGCGACAAAAGGTGGGGCAGAGGTTTGTTGTTTGCAAGATCGTATCGGATCATTCGAGGAAGGGAGAGCATTCGATGCCTTACTTGTCAGCATTCGGAACGAGACGGGAAACCCTGCTATCTGGGGTCATGAATTTGAGGAGGGCCCAACTGCCGAAATAAACCTCAGACAGTGGTTGGGACGATTCTTGTTCTGCGGAGACGACCGGAACATCAGGAAGGTGATTGTTCAAGGTGCAGTTATCGGAGGGCAGGAACATCAAGCATGAGGAATTGTTTATAATAACATACATACTGGGAAGTAGAATTCGTCGTTGTACGACTGCGGAACCCCTTTCCACCGGTGTTTCGAAGAGACTCTGATACTGTGCGCTTCGCATTGGATGCGAAGAGCGGCGTGTACGAATCAAAGGGTGCAATTAATGTTAAATATTTATGTCTTGAAACGACCAAATTCCCATTTAAAACAGTCCTGCGAACGTCGGTGTCATTGTACATACGATACGGGATGGCAGGTCGAATGGAAGACCTACGGCACAATCAATCTCCTCGCGCGGTGTGGGAACCTCGGTTTCTTCGGGCCCGTCTTGTCCGTTTGGCCATGGACCTTCGAGATCTAGTACTTTCAAAACAAGCTCTTTAATGGGATGTTTTCGCACGTCAATATGCCATCCCAGCCTTGTCACCGTATCATACACGATCGACCGGCCGAGATGACATCGTGTCTCCAGCGCAAAACCAGCTTGGGCGCAGGCTGAAACAATACCCGTACAAGCGCCCTGGGGTATCGGATCCGCATTATGATATACGTGCGTGATGGGTACATGTGGCAGGCCAATTCCAGGGAGTGCGGGAGGCAATGGAAGATGGAGCCTATGTGCTGCCATACGTTCGCCAGGGGCTTCGAAGGCAACTGCTGGTAGTCCGAATGTGGAGCCTAGTAGAGAAGCAAGGCTTCCTCCGAGACTATGCCCGACAAACCAGATGTCAGCGTGCGGAAAGAGAAATCGCACGTCGTTGACAAGCTTCTGGATCCAAAGTTCAATGATGGCCAGTGTAAAACAGACCGACGGAACTTACGACGCCGGTAGAGTAAAACAGGCTCTCTTTGACGAGTGCAGCAGAGAGACATGGATCATCACATCGTTTATGGAGAGCAGACCAGTCGTAACAATCGCATACTGTCGAAAAGGACCAGGAGAAGTCGACACGGGCGCAACAGCAGGAAAACAATAGATTATCGTTGAGTTTATCCTTCTTGGAGGTAGGACCCTGTAGCGTAGTTCCTTTTATCGATAGAACGATCGTAGAATTATCGCGAGACCGGAATAAGAACCCTCGGAAGCCATCACTATCATCGTCCCAACCGAACGGAAAGCTCTGTGAGACACTCAGATGAGGTCACGGCGGTGGTTGTGCATCTGAGAGCACTCACAGCGTTGATACTCCACGCTGGATCGAGCTCGTACCAATTATTTCTTCCGGGGAGCTGGTAAGCATTCGCAGCCATTCGTCCGAGCTGAGCGAGTGTATGCCTATCTGTTACGTCGGGTCCCAAGACCCGTGTTTCAACCCACTCCACTGGCTCGCTCTGTGCTTGCTGGAGAGACCTCCAGCGAGCATGCTGGAGTGCATCGTAGGATCGTGGTCTATAGACTGTTGTCGGGACTGCCTTTAGGGACAGAGTCGGGTGGGAATCATGCGAGTCCAATAGGAGGGACGTCTGGCCAGTATTTTGTGATTGAATGGTGTACTCATGAGAGAACTGAAATTGCAAGATTCTCGAACCCGAATCGGGCAGGATTGGAGAGGCGAGTTGTAGCGCGCTAGTGAAGGACAAGAAGAAGAGCGAGACCAGAGGTCGAATGTGCATGTCGTTGATAGGAGTTGGAGTGTCTACAACTACCGTAGCAGGCCCGTTGTTATTGATTCCGTTACAAACGTTGTCCAAATTTCGGGTATGAGATAAAAATACATAACGTGTCTCTACTGACCGACGAAGTTCCTTACTCGATGGACTGGGATACGGAAGAGGATTGATTTGAGGCAATCCATTCGCGTATGAAGGTACTGCTCATCTTGGTCTGCTTCAAGATCTCGGCGTCTCGATGATCTAGATTCGAAGAGTCAGCTGAGATGACGTCTATGACAAATGTTTGCAGCGGAGGGAGGCCCTTGCGAGCACGCTCGTTGTCGACTAGAGAATATGGGGTTAAAAGGTGGAGATAGGAAATATGTGTCGTGACGAACTTGCAGTTGCACCAGACAAAGTCTCCTTGCTGACGACCAAAGCCTGTATGTCTGGGTCGAAACCTGTTGGGCCGTATACATCTTGAATTTCGACGAGGTCATACTGAAGATCAGGGCGGAACAAATTCAGAAATGCGCGTGTTTTCTGTGATCTCAATTCAAAAGATTCGAGAAGCTGCGGGTTCGACTTTTTCTTGAGTAATGCATCGACTGGGGTATGTTTGAGGGCGAAGCAGGCGAGGAAAATGAAAGGGAGCACCTGTTATACCGACTATGACCTTGCGACTTGCGATCCACGCAGCCATGCTGAGGAGGATCTTGTGTCCAGCATGAAGATGATCAAAGGTACCACCGAGAGCGACGACGGGATATAGGGGAAGATGAGTGGGATGGGGGAGGGAAGAGACGGAGGATTGAGGGGGTCGAGCGGATAAAATGGTTTGAGGGAGTGACAGCAATGAGTCGGGGAGGGGAACTGGGTCTGGGTCGGTGTCTAAAACGGGTAAGAGTAGGAGTGCCGCAGATCAGAACACGTACCGGCGTGTACGCGGAAACACATATCGATATTTATGGGGAGACAGAGAGACGACAGCGAGCTGTTTAGGAGGACGGATACATTCAAAAGGACGTTGTTGTGCTCATGAGCGACTTTGGTTGCCTGTACATAGATGTGCGTGAGGATGGATTGAACGCGAGTCCAGGACTGAGTGCGTGATATGTGTGAGTCGAGTGCGAAGTCGTTCGAGACGACGACGACGATGAGCGAGTCTGAGGTGTCTTTGGATGCGATCTTGATTGGGGGGTCGAGATGGACGGGGACGTCGAGGGAATCGACCGCTGCGATGAGGAGACTGCGTCTGATCGTCGTTGGAGGCATCGCAGACAACAATGCACCCGTGGGAACAATCAGACTGGGCCAGCCTCGCGAGTGCAGCACCGACGACGGACAATGACCTAGTCGATCGAGTCGACCCGTCCACCTGTCTAATGTCCTCCCCCTCCTTCTCTCGTCGTCCTCCCCAACTCCCCCTCCCAATCTCTCCTCCCCCTCAACCGACCAGACCCTCCAGTCTTGACATTCCATCTCCGAATCGCGTATCCAGAGACCATCCACTCTCGTCCCCTCCGACAATCACCTCTTTCCAAATCCCTCCCATTCCTCTGTCCTCCATTCCAACTCACTCTGCAACCCATGCTGGCGGTATACTTCCATCAGCTTCCTTCTTCCGTCCTTCCAGACCTACACAGTCCCGTCCATCTTCTCCCCTCTCCCTCTCCATCGCTTCCCACTCTCATTCTCCCCCACCACCACCAGAAAATGTCGCATTCTCTCGAATAAAACACATTCCATCTCGCGACTCTGACTTGCCTCGTCTCTCCGACGCTCCCTCTACTCTTCGTCTGACCCCGCAAATCAAACACAGTCGTGAACCTTTACTTCCCCTCTCCACAAAGCTATCCATCTCGCATCCCCCTTCTCATTCGGATCCACAACGTTCCCTCTCAAACAGCTCTAGCAAGCTGTGGTCCGGTGTGGGACGCGTATTTCGTGCCCTCAGTCTAGACTCAGGTCGTGGTCACATTCCGCTCGCATCCTCTGCTCAATTTCCCATCGTCCATCCACATTCCGCACATGTTGGGCCCCTGTCCTCTCCTCCACCTCGCGAATCCATGGTCCATCCCCTCGTTCAAATTCCCTCAAGCAGACCACCGTCTTCTTCTCCATCCCCAAACAATATTTTTATCCCCGAACCTGCGAAAACCACCCCTCCTCTCTCGGCCATGCCCAAAACACCACCAGTCCGCATATATCAAGAATATCCCTCTCGGAATCGTTTCTTTTGTGGTGGTCGTCTCTTGACTGGTGGCGACTCCCCGTGGGCATTCATCGGTTCCCTCTCACTCGTAGTCGCAATCTCGGGTGCCTGGTTCTCCACTACTTGTGTCTGGTGGTGGCTCAATGAATCTCCTGCTGTCGCTGCTGTCGGGGCTTACATGTGCCTCCTCACCGTCTCGTGCATGCTTGCCACCGTAAGTCTCGCGCGTATTTTCATTCAGTTCAATTGCCTTACAATTTCTCAAAGGCATTTCGTGAGCCTGGGATTTTACCCCGCGATTTGGATCCCGATCCACCACTTCCAACCACCTCCCCCTCCGACGGTGGTGTGAGAGTCCCACTTCCACGGGACCTCAAGGTTCGGGCTGAGACGTGAGTTCCTGTTTCGAGTTCTATTTCCAATATCTCAATCTATTCAAGCGTGCGCGTCAAGTACTGTCCGACATGCAAAACGTACCGTCCACCACGGTCCAGTCACTGTAAAATTGTAAGCCGTCCGTTTTTTACTGTTCTAACAAATGCTTATTTCCGTTAGTGCGATAACTGTGTCGACGATTGCGACCACCATTGCCAATGGGTTAACAATTGCGTTGGGCGGCGCAATTACACGTTCTTTTTCTGTTTCTTGTTCTCCGCAGTAAGTGATGTTCGACTGGTTCTTACGCTATATTAATTTTCTCCTAGGTTCTGACGCTTTGCCTCGTGATTTGTACCTCGGCTATTCATCTTTACCTTCTTACTCGAAAGGATCACATTAATTTCTACGAGGCACTGAGCCGTGGGGTGGGCAGTGCGGTTGCATTTTCGCTGTCGATCCTCGCGGTGTGGCCGGTGACGGCCCTCCTCGCGTACCATATGAGAGTGAGAACTACTTCTGTTCTTTGTTTGGGTGACTGGCTGACAGATGTGATGCAGCTTCTGCTTCTGAATGTCACTACCATTGAACAGGTGCGGGCATTGAACGCCGTGAACTGACTTGATCACTGATCACCTTGTACTTACAGATCAGGAACCAAGCGCATAAAACGTTGGTTCCTGGTGTTGCTCCTCCCAATCCGTTTTCGTATGGATCCTGGCTCTCTAATTTGGCGGAAGTGCTGTGTCGACCTGCTGGCTTTTCATGGTTGGACGCACACGCGTTTGTGATTGAAGATAAGAGACGAGTGAATCCCGGGCTTGATGAAAATGGATGGGAGGACAGTGATCCTGAGGGAGAGCGGCCAGTCGAGGAGTAGTTTTATCATACAAGTTGACGTAATCATCCATCATGTTCTACACAGCCTCGGGACATAGCACGGAGATGAATAATTGTATCTCCGACTGAAAAGTTGTATTCCGACGAGACGGCATTTCTCTGGCATGTTCGTTTACCCAACACCCCAAGTTGCGAGTGGACCACTGTGGACGTTCAAAGGTGCGAGATGGACATCGTCCTCATCGCCGTTGAGGATGCTGAGATATCTACCTATTGCTTAGCTCCACATTATACGATCCGTTGAGCGATTGAGTTTTCTTACTCGGCAAATTCGGAGTGCCAGTCTGCTTATAATCGAGCCGACTGACTTGACCTATGGAATCATCCGCCCGGGACCCAAAGTCCAGCGACCGTCAGCCAGTGCCGCAGCAGCCGGTATCTGCCTCTTCCTCGAAACCAGGCAGAAAACCTCGGCAGAAGAAAATCCCTGATTCTCCAAATCCTTCTCACTCCGCGCCGAACCCCTCTCGCCGTGGCCGTCGGCTCAGCGTAGGCGACTCAATCCAATCTCCCGGCGCTGGTCCGTCAACGCCATGTTCTCCTATCTCTCTCAAGTTCACTGACTCCC
This sequence comes from Chalciporus pseudorubinellus, assembly GCA_038092895.1. Lineage (NCBI taxonomy): Eukaryota > Fungi > Basidiomycota > Agaricomycetes > Boletales > Boletaceae > Chalciporus > Chalciporus pseudorubinellus. The sequence continues at coordinate 4,422 of JBBPRG010000031.1, read as the reverse complement.
ATGTTCCCTATCCAGCATCCCGACAGACAGCGGATCAACAACAGCAAGACTCTTCCCGGTTTGCTGCCGCACGTGGACCGGCTCTTCAACCATATCCTGGTGTACACTACATGATGAATCACAATTACCCCGTAAACTCTCCGTTCACTCAACATCATTCAGCCACGGCTTACCCTGGTACACCTACCATGAATGGTGCCAGCAGTACAGCCATCGCTGGGCATCCCGCCCCCGCTCAGTACTATCCCATGCACCCCACTCCGTATCCTCCAGCTCCACATGGATATGCCCCATACCCCCAGTATCCACAACAAATGATGATGTATGGTCCACCGCGTCCGAACGCGTCCGTTCCCGAGCAGCAACAGCCTCCACCACAACCTCAGCAGCAGCAGCATCCACAACAATCGCAGCAGTCACCACAACCAGTTGTAAACACACCTCCACCTGCACAAATCCCAGAGACAGTAACTACAGGCAAGAGGAAGCGGAGGAATGACACAGCGCGGGGAAAAGACCGGGAATCTGACCAAGAGGGTCCTTCCAGCGACATGGCCCAAAAGCAATCTACACCTGCAGCTACTTTATCTGCCTCAGTCGACGCCAAAAAACGCACCAAAACTCAACGTGCATGCGATAGCTGTCGCAGTCGGAAGATCAGGTGCGTGCTTTTCACGTCTCCAGTTCTTTATTGTCCTGACACACGACTTTCCAGGTGTGACGTTTTGCCTGACTCGGATCCACCACTTTGTCAGCATTGCAAACAGTACGGCTTCGAGTGCACGTTTTTCCTTCCCATTACGGAAACGCGTTTCAAGAAGAAACTTGAAGAAGAGGCTGCCACTGATAAGAACAAGGATAGATCTGCTGACCTTGGCCGAAATACAATGTCACCCCAGGCTGACACTCAACCCGATCGCCGTGTTTATGGTATGGTTTGTTCTCCGGATTGACTGTCGCTGCGCTGACGGGGAACGTCCCCATAGGGCCAACCACCGCCGTTCACTTGCTGCACTCACAACCTACGATATCGTCGCGCATATACGAAAGCTATGATCAGCGCCATCATCACACCTGGGAGGTGTCCAAGAATGGAGACGGCGTGATATCAGTACAGAACATGCTTCCAGACGACGAGCAAATGCCACATCCCAAGCCAGTGGACTTGCGGCTGGAGCCCGAAGTCATTCAGAATCTTGTGAATGCCTACTTCAAAGAAATTGCTTCTGTGCTCCCTGTCATCACGCAAGCGGAATTCCTTGCAAATCCTTCACCGCCACCAATTCTGCTTTATTCCATGTGCCTCGTTGCAGCTGCTCGGAGAGAGGTCCCACAGTCTGTTTTTGACTGCATTCGATATGCGGTCAATGGTGTGATCAAGGCAGAAGACGTGCTGTCGACGGCATCCATTACGAACGTCCAGGCGTTACTAATACTGAGTATGGTCGGTGACTGTCATTCACAGTACGTTCCGAACGCACTGTCAGCGTTGTGGATTCGACTTGGTACTGCGATTCGCATGGTAAGCACCTGATTCAGTAGCGAAAGCATCTTGTAACAGTGAACTTAGGCCCAAGACCTCGGCCTTCACCGTGCGGAATCAGTGAAGCAAAACATAGAGCTTCGACGACGGTTATGGGGTCTTTGTGTCATCTGTGACAGATGGTATGGAGTCTCTCTATTTGAATTTAATAAGCTCATAGCTCGCATAGGTTAAGTTTGACGTATGGCCACCCATATATGATCGACGTACAGGACTGTGACGCGCGTCTGCCATCCTCTGGAGATCCTAGTGATCTATATACGGACGAACTCGTTCGGCTTAGTGTTATACTTGGCCGTGTATTGAAGACGATATACAGGTACGACTGCCATTGGAGAGCGTGCTTCTTTCTGATCCTAGTGTCTCTACAGCCCCTCTGGCCTGATGTTCACTACGGACGAAATGTTGTATGCTTTGCTAGCCGACCTGGAAAATTGGAAGGTTAATCTCCCGGGAAATCTCAAGTATCGAGGGCCCGATACTCCGCAGAGTGCAGGTGAGGCATTAGATTCGTATGTCCTTTGGTTACTGCTGACGAGTGTTTGGTCAGGTCTCCTGCATCTACTGTATTCATGCGTCTGCATGATATTCTGGCGTGTTTTCATGCGGATCTCATATACTTGCCCCGCACATCTCAAATTCGGGTTGACGGTAGAGACTTGGAGTTCTCTCGTTCAGCTTACGGGGGAGTCAATCGACTGGCTCGATGCGCATGAGCGCCTGTATGATGTATGGCTACTAGTCGCCTATGCTGCGACCTCGTGTGCATTGGTGCAGGTAAGTTGATGTGTAAGCATGGTTTATTCCAATTGTCGAGTCGCATTCTAGTATCACACTTGGGCTCGACGACAAGATGCCGCTGCCGCTGCAAAGCTCCGAAAATTACGGGACTGCGTGCGAAGATGGGAGGGATCAATATCACCTGATCACATGTCTGCCCGACGCAAGGTCAGTGTGACCGATGGATTCTAAGAAAGTGGTCATCTCAAGCCTGTTTAGACTGCGGAAATCATTGCACTTTTGTATGAAGCCACTCAAGGGCCCTCTTTACCGCTCGACCAACCACCTTTACTTAATCCAACTGGTGGAGTAAAAGGTAAACGATCCTTGGGTGGGCTAGAATTCAAGAAAGATCCCTCACGCCCCGGTGGTGGGGTGTTTGTAGCGCATGGCGAAGCGCGTCAAGGAGATTACCAGGGAGTACCCCAAGGAACAATTATTACTTCCTCCGACGAGGAATCTGATGGTAAGTCGTCGCCATTGATAACATCTGTAATCGACATCGAGACTTGGTTCACCTGGCAGGGCCACGCGATACGCTTAATCGCCTTGGATCATTAGCCAACATGGCTCCATTAACGTCTAGCCATATTGGGGGTAGCGACGAGTCACCCTCTGCATTCCCCAATATGAACCCAGCTCTGAACAATGTGACAAGCCACGCACCAGGAAACGTCCAAGTGTTGAATGTGCTTGACGTCCCGCAGGCGTCGAATACGTTGGAGCAATTTGCGATGGCAGATGTGGGGCTTTTAGAGGGCATCCCTGGTGGGATGTTCGACTGGGGTATGTCATATTTCGTGCCCTCTCGGGAAATGAATTAAGCGACCATTGTTACAGGCCAATGGGACTCATTCTTTGCTCGGTTTAATTCGTCGAACCTAGCTGACGACCCCAAAGCAATGGGCCAACATGATTTGTCCAATGGGACGGGCGTGGTTGCGCGCTTGCAACAATCACAACAAGAGCGCTCGTGATGCATTGATGGCGCGTTTGGTTCAATATGCTCGGACTTTGAAGGACTATTGATCGCGTGTCGTGGCAAAGTGTATACATGTAACCTTATCGACTACTATTGTAAGTACCCTGACTGTAATGCGCCTGGGTAGACGTGGATTATGTATCGCTGTGCATTCATCATGCCATCATACATCTGAATCATGACACTTATCAGTCGTCACGGTAGGATTCTCGTACTAGGAAAGTGACATATGGAGGACGTAAGGGACAGGATCGAGATCGACCTCAAGCTCGATCCGGCATTCATATGATCGCGAGCATTCATACATACGTCAGTACGCTACCGAATCGGAATAAAGGAAAGTAAAAATCGAACGCCCTTTGCACTAGTACTGCTAGTCTGCTACTGAGTTTGTTCCAGCTGTTCAACGGGTTGTCAACGGGTGCCAGACTGCCAGTGTTCACACCAGAATCACATGGTTAGTTTTGGAGCCGAGCGTAAAGTCGAACCGAGAACACATTATTAGCGATTGATAGACGCGGGTGTTTTTCTGGGCCCGTGTGGATCCCACCAGATCGTTGGTTTCCCTCCTCGTCGCATGTCGTTCTAGCCCACATTTCTATCTCTTTCTCGTCCCCGCTGGACATACACTCTACCCCTCCCCTTTCTAATTCTATACCCCACTCGTCCTTCACATTCACATTCTTTTTCTATGGCTCAGACGGCAACCATCAGATCACAGGAACAGGTTCCCCGAATATCACAGCTCCTACCAACAGTAAAATGTTCAAGCTGTAGTCAACCTGTCCCCCTCGCCGAGCTCGGCGACCATCTATGCCCTCCCCTCCCTCCACCCAGCCCGCTTTCCCTCCAAAAAATGCCAATGCCAAAAACCGCAACATCCCTCTTACCACAGAGATTTCAATCACTCGTCTCCAGATCCGCTACCCCTCCCGCGTCAAAGCCTTGCACAGAGAAACTTTCTGGAGAGCATGGTCGCGCTCTGCCACCACCTCTGATGCCTCTGACACCTGCACAACATGATCCGTTTCAACGTTTACCGCCAGATATACAGGCATCCAAGACGCCTACCCTCGGAACGACCCTCCTCCCCCCACAAACCACACCACCGACGGCT
>JBBPRG010000030.1:0-34437 GCA_038092895.1 Chalciporus pseudorubinellus | reverse complement strand
GATAGCGATTGTTTGGAGAAAATCAGCTCGACTGTCGAGCCAAGTCAAAGCCTCTCTGACTGACTGACTGAGGGCCAGGCTGGCAACGACGATGAGCTGCGGCGATGTTCTGGGAGTTGAATGGGGGAATGGGGTCATACTTCCAGTGCCGTAAGAACCCCAACTGTCCCAATTTATCACACCACTTATCAGTGACATGACCGATCGCTGCATTTGCTCACCCGGCAGGTACGCATTCTGGATCTAGTACTGCTCCTTCGTGTTCTCGAGGGCCTCTGGATATAACGCCCCTCTATCCAGCAATTAACCACATAGCCCGCCTGTCTATATATTACAGCGAGCTGCGCAGTCTGGTGAACAACACCTTTGCCGCTCTTTCATGTTTTTGGTGGGTTGGTACACACTCCATCATGTTAACCGCGTCTCTGTCCCACTCAAAGACCACTCCATCCACCCATCATGCCTGCGGCTTTCATCTTTCCACCCGTTGAATCCTGCGGTGTTGTGATTAACAAAAACGCTGTGGACCTTGGAGTGGTATTTCCGCATTTATCATCAACCTCTCTCATTTTCGAAGCTGAAATGGATAAAATGGGACACGTGTACCCTAACTCGCTCACCAGACAAGCGCATCTCGAACGAGTTGCATCATGAAATTCTCTTTGGCGTATCTAGCATTCTTTACTACTGCTGTCGTTGCGAGTCAACCTAGCACCCTCATTATCAATATGCCGTATGTTTCTTTTTCTTTTCTTCCGCATCAAAACGACTAAGTTGAGCAGTGCCGTTGGACGTCGTCCAGTGTGACCAGCACTTTTTACTTGGACCGGTGGTACAGGTGTGCAGCTTTAAAACCTTTTAAAACATTATCATGGATGCTCCCGAAACTGATCATCTCTGTGTGAAGTTTCTTACTCTCTCGCACGTGTCTTTGACTTGATTTTTGTGATCTCAATATTGACACCCTCGATATAGGAGCCCCTGGGTCGCGAATGTTGCGGCAGGCGCGTACTATTTCCCTGTGTCCGGACCTGAACTGACCGCTCTTTTCTCGATAGGGACCGCCAATGCGTTCACATCGAGGAATTCCCTTGGCGACCTTGCGCAAATTGCGCCAGTGAGAGTCAGCTCCTCGCTCTGTGAGTCATCTCATCATTCTATCAGAATATGGGTGGTTTACTAAATCTGCCCGGGGTTGTCTGGCTACTTCCTGCTTGTCCACCTGAAGAGGGGAGGTTCATTGGATGAAAACAACGCGTAATCTGTGGTACCGTGTAATAAAGTGCAATATCAGATTTGCTGACTGTTTGATTTCAGACCTTCTAGGACCGAGTTCGGGTTAAGCCGCACCTCTATGCGCTTTACGGAACTGATCAATCACACTGAAGAAGAGCGCTGAACATTTTTGCTCTGACACTGTCATACGTGGAACGGACGAAAACCAATAACACTAACCATGTTCCGCTCTGTCCATTCGCCGGAACCGGAACTTGTTCGCAAAGTACGTGATTCTTTGTTGCGAATCTGATGAGCATGGGTAGCTCGGGATGTGATCGACTGATAGATCAGGTTCTACGTTGGTTGATCTTCCCCATGCATGCAACCTCCGGATACGCACGCCATACCTTCACGTAGTGCGCGTTCGTCACCGAAGCAGAACTGGATAAATGGGGCCGAATGCCTTCCCTCGCCCGTTAGAGACTCCCCCTTTGTAGCTCAAAAGGTTCCATCATGAAATTCTCTTGGGCATATCTTGTACAATTTGTTGCTATCGAAGTTGCGGCACAACTCACTATCAAAACGCTGTATGTCCCTTTGCTTTCTTCCGTGCACAAATATTTATTACTTGGACAGAGGGCAAAGGTGTACATGTTTCAAAGTTCATCACACAAGACTCTCGGACTAATCATGTTTCCGCGGCTCCTTACACTCTTGTACGTGTTTTCCGTGCAATACCTATTATTTCAACATCGACATCCTCGATACAGAGGGTGATTTTCTTCTACCGATCACATCGCTACCTCACGTTACGCCGTGATAGAATTGTCACTGGAGTAGATCCTGATGGATTCGGAACCCCGTTCACGTCCTTGTGGTAAGGAGTAGCACCTCGTATAGCTGGGTAGCGAACGCTCTCGCAGGTACCTGCGACTTATCTGTGCGCAAACACGACCAATATTCTGTTCTCAGGAGGAACCTCCATTGGGTTGGAAGTGGCAGATTCCACTGGCACTGTTGCATCAGCTGGGCTGTTTACCGTCAGCGCCTCAGAATGTGAGTCATATTACCTTTCTACCGGGATACTCGCGGACTTCCCGCTTGTTCACTTGAAGGAGGAGATGTCCTTCGTTGATTGAAAGTAGCAATGTCAAGTGTAGCAAAGTGCAATATCGGATTCGGTGTGACTGCTCACTTCAGACCTAACCCATATATGCCATCATCTGCTCCACATCACTAGCCAGTGGACTCCCGGAGTCACTTGCTTAACGTTCACGAAGTAATTTGAAGGCAAGTTGGTTTGCACTGTGCGACGTCGATCTCTGAAGAGAAACATAATAGATGTCGATTACAATGGCATTGCGAGCTCATTCACAGCGAAAGAAAACTGCCGAGTAAGACTCTCGAGGCTCTTTCCTCCCTTTCGCATACGCTTCTATTCTGTCTCGACTTTACGACCAGAATTGACTCGTATCACCAACTGTCGAACGGTGATCCATCATATACTGCAATATTGGTGTCTGGTGTCTGTCAAGGTTGTCTTGGATTCAAATGAATCTTCGAATTCGTCAAGGAGTTTAGAATGTAAACCACTTACGAGGCATGCAGGCACAAAGTCACTGGCCCTGGTCAAATTCTCGGTTTTCACCGACACAGTGCGGCACCGTGACAACGGACCCCTTGTTCACTGGATCAACCTGCCAAGAGGATTACCCAAAATACGTACGTGGCATTTGTCCCACTTGAGACGACAGAGTCCTCGTTCCTGAATGGCATCCAGCGGTATCGGTGGCTGATATCAGATAACTGCTCCGATATAGAGGGAGAAGTGATGGGCCGTGTCAAATCATGATTCTAACGATGGACTCGGACCTTCTGGATATCTCCTTCAGGCAGGATCCATTGTTTTGCCGACATTGTCTTTGGACGATGAACTGTTTGGAGAAGCTTCAAGTGTTGTATTCACAAGTGAGGTGTAAAGGCACCGAGACCGATGCAAAGTGAGAGAACTAGGCGTTTGCATTCCTAGGTACCGGTCATCTAATCCAAATATAAAATGATCAAAGACCTTGAGCTTGCGGTTGTGTGACACTGGTCGCGTGACGTTCCCCTACCAGGATTGGAACAGGGCCATCAACAATTAGAACGTCCTGGAAGCCAAAGCCAATACGAAGTGGAGTCACCAGACGTATTTACTGAGGCTTCGGCCCTCAGAAGGCAAAGCCGACCCGTAGTCCCGAAACCAAACTCAGAACGAACTTACTGTCTGAATCCGGCAATGACTTTCGCACTGGTTCACGAACTGACAGATGTCCATCAAAGGCTTTACCCCAGGCCATCTGTGGAGTATCCCCACATCGCAGATTGGTAAGTACATCCCAGAGAGTCTGAACACCGCTGTGAGGTCGGAAATAGCCCTGGAGTAAACAAGAGTCGCATCGTTCCGGCGTTCCTGTGGAGAAGGCCTCGTCACTTTGCATCAAGATGTGGCTCCTGACCCTTTCCCGACCACCCAATGAGCTCTCTCATCTCCCTTACCCCAACGACACCTCTGATATCCTTCGTAGGGTCGAGTGCAACGCAAATTGCTTCGGCCACGTGATCAACGTGGATCGGTGGAATCGAAAGTGCGTTCGCGATGGAAATGAGGGGAGACGGAACCTGCGATCCGGGGGAAGACGGGAACGCGCGGCTTAGGGCTCGAAGAATCGATGATGGCGTCGGCAGGGCTTGCGGGACCCTTGCATGTAAAGATGCTGACAAGCTGATCAATGCCGCGATGGGCGACAACAACGGTCTCTGATGCGGGTGGTACACGAGGCCTTGAGAGAAAAAAATGCGCGCACCAAACACGTTGTCGGCTTTTGTAAGAGGATATATTGCAAAAAGGAAGGAGGACGCATACTTGGACGGATGAACACACCACGATGGTTCGGGTGGTCGCAAAGGAGTTGAGTTATTCTCTGTTCTGCCTCGCGCTTGGTCTTGATATACCCTGCGGGTACGACAGGTCTGTTTATGTCCTCGGCCGACACGTAAATGAACGGGCGAACAGACGTGATCTCAGGGTCGGGTTTGCTGGATACGAATGCTTCGCAAACGCGAAGGGCTGGAGTGGAGTGGAGCTGATTCATTCATTGTAGCTGGGCCTTGTCAAGGAAAACGCACCCGAATCTCGATTGATCACCTCGTAACCGCCGCGCTTTTCGGTACCTTGTTCCAGCGGGTTACCACCCTTACCCACAATAGCCTTGACGAGGCCCATGACGTCGCCATTTGCCAGCGCAGTCTTATACCTCCCGTCTTCAAGGAGGGTCCCAAGCGTGTGGACAACAGCACCAACTTTCGGAAGGATCTCCGAATATGTTTCGGGAGAGAGAGCATCCCCTTTGCGCCATTCCACCTGGCAGGAGGGAGGGAGGGTTGAGATATTGAACGGTTCGAGAAAACACTCACTTCAGATACCCATGTTGGTGTATGTCCCTTTGGAGTTCTGTAAGGTCTTCCAGATGAACTGTTTCGTAGATAGTGGTGAGGCCAATAGCGCGTCTATCGACATTCCGGAGGCTTGAGAACGTACCTTATGCTCGTCACTTGAATCCCGCGTGCTAGGGCAGCTTTGCACACAGCGGAACCTGTCCGAGGTGATGAATTAACATGGCCAGAACGAGGGTTGTGGACGTACCAATAAACCCATTACCACCGACTACAAGGATTTTTTGTACCAATGGTTTCATGTTGAGTGGAATGGAGCGTGTCAATTGTTATTCTTATTCTTATTTCTATGCACCAGCAACTCCGCTCACCATGTCTAGTAACTCAAATAGCATATGCATTGAAACAATAACGATGCGTAGAATGGAACGCTCTACTCTATTTGTAATACAACAACATTGAAATACAGTGTATTTACGCTCTGCGTCTTCCACCGAACAAGCACGAACCCACATTGCGATCAAACATGCAGTGATAGCACGATACCCGATAACAAAAGAAACTCAATCTCTAACCCTTTTGTTTTACACTATTCAGGAAGCCGGTTCCGCGAAACAATGCCACCAGTGGTGAGGGGTGGCGTATGCGTGAGTTAGGATCTAGGGCCACCAGGGCCACTAGCCCAGTACCGTCAACATACCGAACACAACGGCGAGGACTAGCCCCGCCAGCATATACAGGTGTATAAAGGAAAGGCACACCGAGGACGGTGCTCATCTAGTTGAGGAAAACCCAAGAAACTTGGGGGATGTCAGAGGTCGGAAGATCAAAGCCTAATGGTCAATGAACTCACTCGGAACTTCGCCGACGCTCAGTTGAGAAATAGCCTCGAATGCAGCAACGGAAAGATCGATTGAATTTGAATTCAGGCACGTTGGGCAGTCATCAGCAATAGTGACAGTCACCGTCTGACCGTTGTCCAAGTTGGTAATCTGCACTTGTTGACCGCAAAGAGGAGACGAGTTGCCGGAGGTACCATAGCGTGCTTGATCTGTGAAAGAGTGAGAGGTCATAATGTGGGAAAATTCCAATTACTCACCCATTGCGCAGATGAAGTCTGTATCTTGATGATACTGACCACAAGCCCCTGGGTTACCACCCTGGTAAAAGTAAGTAGCCCTGATACAATCATGTTAGCTTAAAGATAGCAGCATAGAGCCGATAGAAACTCACACTCCACCAGTGAAGGGGCCATTGGAACTGTCGGAGGATGGGGCAGTAGGAGAGGGAACTGCAGGCGTTGAGGAAGTGGTAGTCGGCGTGGGAGGAGACGACGTCGTGGTAGGCGGAGGAGCGACGTTGATGGGAGCAGCGGTGGTTGTGGGAGCAGCTGATGGCGTGGAAGAGGTCGTTGGGGAAGCGGGTGGTGTGGAAGCACTCATCTGAGCGGCGGACGGTGCAGACGAGTCGGTGTTCGTCGTCGTAGGTGAGGGAGTGAGCACCAGTGGGGATGATGTCGTCGGGGATGGCAAAGGTGTCGATGTCTCATCGCCACAGCCATTATCGCCCGTTGCAGTAGGACTGGGCGCTGCGGAGACAGTGGGAGTGGAGGAGGACTCGCCACCGCATCCATCGTCGGTGCCTGTCGTGGGTAAGGGAGCGAGCACGGCCGGGGACGACGTAAAGGTAGGTACAGGGGTCATCGACGGTGTCGAAGAAGGGGTTTCACCGCAGCCATCATCCGTGTTCGTTGTGGTAGGTAAAACGGCGAGATTAACGGGGGAATTAGTTGTCGACGTGGTGATATTACCACCATTGGCAGGTACCTGGCTGCCGTGTACGCAAGTAGTGTTAGAAGGCATCTGGCAATTAGCCGGACGAGACGAAATTGTCTCGTTGACCTGATGAATGGCTGATGATCAGAAAACCTGAAAAAAGGATCACATTGTTCGTACCGAGAGGGGACAGCAGCAAGAGTTGTAGAAGTTCGTGTTGTACTTCTGCTCACACTGGAGAGCAAGATATCTACAGTTGAAGGTGCCGTAGGACTACGAAATGTAAGTGTGGGGCATGGACATGGGTGGCGGACTAACCTCGAGGGATTGGGTGTTCCATCCACGGGGAGGAGTTGCGCGAGGAATGACGCGACCGTTTACAGTGTACAAGGCTACGAGAGCCAATAGGAGATAAGGGAACATTGTAGGGAACTGTGAAGAGAGGAGGGAGTGTACGTGAAGGAGGGGACACCGAGCTCGCTATATATGATATTTTTTTAAATTTATGTAAAAATCCGACCGTTCAGCACGTACACGACGAGAGAGACGAGCAACTGACCGGTATGAAAAGGACAATGGGACGGTGATTATCCGCCCGAGCCCTTGAAAGAGCCTTTATCCTCGACCAAGGACACGTTCCCACGATTCCTCCATTGTGGAATGAAGGACACGATGGCAACTATTGTTCTAAATGGTCTTACAGGGCCTGATCCGGACGCGGCGACCTGGCAGCGCAGCAGAGGGCAATCGCGAGAGCGTGACGCACTGCTGCGGAGATGGTCGGTCTGAAAAAACTTACTTAGCGAACATGCAGTCAAGTCGCAGTTGGTGGCAGTGGTAGCTCATACTGCGGCAAAGTCCGGCAAGGGTCATATCCTATCCTACAACAGCCCACAGCGAACACAACGACGAGTCCAAACGAACCCGATGTGTAGGTATCTTCACACTCCCAGCATAATTCATCTGAGAATAAGCTCGATAATATACAGCCGAGTACACCCAAAATCCATTTGCATCAACCCACTCCCTCGATGCCAACCCTTTTGACGACCCTACTCCTGCAAAGAACAATACCCATTTGGAAGAATTAAGCAGACGCGAGCGCGACCTTGAAAGGCGCGAGCAGGAGCTCAATCAGAGAGCAGAGCATATCCGACTCCATGGTCGTAACAATTGGCCACCATGTCAGTGATCGCGTTTCTATTCCTACTCCATATGCAAACTCACCGTCCTCCAGTTTACCCATTAATCTATCATTCCATTTCCGAAGAAATCCCCGAGGCTTCTCGTCCTCTGGTCACTCGCTTGTATCAGCTATGGCTTGTCCTCCTTGCAACCCTAGTCTTCAACATGGTTGCATGTATTGCCGTCCTCGTTTCAGGCGCAGCCGATGGCGGAAAAGACCTAGGAGGAAGCATTGGGTGAGGCTCCACATTTCCGTCCGATCACTGTCGCTTATTTGCGCAACAGCTATATATTCATAATAGCTCCATTGTCCTTCCTCCTCTGGTACAGGTGAGCACAACTCGTTGAGGCAGACGCATGGTTTGCTCACTCCACGCAGACCCATCTACAACGGTTATATGAAGGTGTGCCTGCATCTTCCTGTCATTTGAACGTGGTTTGACTCCGCTTTCAGGAGCAAGCTTTATACTATTGTTCGTCCAATCACTTTGTCTTCATTAAGGTTCCTAAGGTTGTCTTTGTCTTGCCAGACCTGTACTTCTTTTTCTGTGGTTTCCACTTGATTTTCAGCGTCTACATGTAAGAATGCTATCATCTTTCCGACTTCCTCGTGGTAATCGCCCTGCAGGATCATCGGCATCCCCAGTACGGGCTCCGCAGGCCTTATTCAAACCATCCAGATGTTTTCCCGTGGCCACTGGGCTGCAGGTGTCCTCGGGGCAATCGCTACCGCTGGTTGGAGCGTGCAAGGAATCGGCAATGCTTTCTATTACAGACAGGTATGCTTCTTCGCCGTTTCCGCAGCTACGGCCAATAGGGACTTAGCACTCACCAGATATGGAATCACCATACTGCGGCTGGCCACTCAATGGACAAGGCAAGTGTCGCTTTTCTGGAAATCGCTCTCTACTCACTACTCGTTGCAGGCAAAGGCAGAATTGGCCAGTCATGGAGCCAAAGCGTACTTCACGCGGGGCTGACCCAGAGAGACACTATGTATACTATCCTATATGGAGGGGTTATATCTGCATCCATGTATCCATACCGCCCAAAAATAGGAACTAGAGCAGAGGCAACGTACCTACAGGGTATTGGTGTTTACATATATCTCCACTTCGGTGCAGCTGGGCCTTCGCGACACATGGTCAACTACAAGTCAGCTATCTTCCTTTTTTTTTTTTTTTTTTTTTTTTTTTTGGATCCATTTGTGTCTAATTGGGGTGAGGGTAACCCTATGTAAGACAGGTCTAACTAGAAGCGTGGGGGCACCAGTGCCCCCGCCGTATCCCTAGCCACGCGAATGCACCCGTGAGCAGGTCGTAGACCTCCCTCGGGTCCCGCCGTTCCCGCCGGCGGTTTTAGACGCCATGGCTTTAAATCAACGGAGCCTCCCCAGCATGTTCTACGGGTGTGATTTGTTTGGCTTGCGAGTAGTTCGTGGTGAAGCATGTACTGCTATCTTCCTTGGTACCTGTAGTCACACTAATGGGATTTCTAAAGAAAAATTGTTGTTTTGGTTCAGTAGAATTAATGCCGGTTTCCAAGGACATTGCATATTTGCGGACTGTCAGAGCCAGAACGCAGGTACTACCCCTGAAAATGGAGATCGTGAAAGCTCTGGAACTTCCTTTGTAGCTTCCTGTACCTCTTCCAGGGGTCAGGCAAACTTCTTACTGTTCGAGTATAGCCAATACTAGGGGGGTAGGTAAACCCTCGCAATTGAGACTTACCCCCTGGTATGCTGGCGCCACTAAGGGACACCAATGTCCCACTCACGCAGGAGGAGCGAAGTCGGATCCGTTTAATCGGTGGCTTTCACTCACTAATCAAATTTTCTCAGGTGTCCAAGGAAACGTTTACAAAACATGTTGAACCTAGGGAATACATGAGTCGACTTGAACAGCGATAAGAGACACGAGAGTCGAGAATATTAACAACCAAGACAGTATACAGGGGTTGAGCAGGTATGACAATGGGTATGATACTTTTTGCATGTACAGTGAATGTCCCAAGAAAGCGAGAAGCAATGAACAGCAGATAGAGAGATGAGATCCGGTAACCATCAAGCTTTTTTGATTGCGTGCACGATGTGGAGGCGCGTGGAAGGTCGGACGAGGGGGTAATAAAGATCCTGTTGGGCCTCCTCGATCAGTTTCTTTGCTTCCCATTCTCGCATCCCCGCGGACAAGAACAGAGGCTTGAGAGCTGGAAGCATGATGTCATAATTCATCCACGCCAGCTGTCCAATGCTCAAAGCCACAGGGTCTGCGGAGTCGATGTTCAATAAGCATCCGTTAACGCACGTTATTTTTGTTTATGCTCACCTTTAGGCCAAAACCCAATAGGAATGTTTCCTTCTTGTGAAACGATGTTCTCAAATGCACCTGTGGCGGAAACGAGATTCGGGAGTTCGGGAGGGACGTTAATGTCGATACTCTTGTCTCGGAGACACTGTCTGTATGCCTCCCACAGTGCGAACCAACCACGCATCCCTGACGGCTGTCCGGCACGGGTTAATTCGGTGGCGTTTTTCCCATCTGCAATGGGAACGCTATCGGGCTCAATCAGAATAACAAGTCCGCCTGGGCGAAGCATTCGCGCGATCTCATGCAGAAAGCGGGAATAATTCTCAATCTGTAAATAGGAAATTGAGCACGATAACGAGGAGAAAACAGTAGAAAGCATCTCACTCCTGTATGCATATATCTCGCGTGGATGACATCAAAATGTTCGCTGGGGTAGGGCAGGTACCACTGATCGAGGTCACAAAGTTCGAAACTTAGAAAACCCAAGTTCGTTCACTAGAGAGATTCCAGGTGACGGAGATGACGCACGTGCAATTCTCTGGAACCTCGCTGAAAATATAGATGTCAGGTATGCGGAGAAGGGCGGAAGGGAGCCTATCTGTTACCGTGGTTGGATTGGAGCGAGATCTACACCAATCACCTCCGCCTCAGGAAATTCGTCTGCCAAGTCGATGGCCCTATATTTTTGGTTTCGAGGACGAGTGAATGAATTTGTGGATTTCCAATTTCAACGTAATTGAGATGCTCACCAGAAACCGCCTCCGGTACCCAGGTCCAGGACGCGACAACGCTCCTCGCCCTCCTTGGGCACCAATGCATCCTTCACGGGGCCAACATAGTTCTTTCCGCCAAAAAGAAACTGAATCATCCGATGCTGGAGCTCAGATCTCTAAAAGCGGATATATATGAAGACGTTGACAGCGGGTGTCCGGGAGCAACCTACCCTGACTTCTTCTTCATCGGCGGGGAGCATGTACCGTTGGCTGAGAGCGTTGAATCTCCTGCCGTGGAGCTCTGTGAAAAATTGGGAGTCATCTTCCCCGACGTAGGAGACTTGGTTGAGAGGAAATACGACGGGGTAATTCAGTCGCATGAGCAGGCGCTTGGAAAGCAGTAGGTAGGTGACATGGTGGTGTCAGAGAAGCTATTCCCAGTCTTATACTATTTCCCATTGGAAGGGGTGACGAGAAGCACATACTTAGTTGACATCCATGTGTGGACACTGTGTTGTGATACTTGGGAATTGGGTTTGCGGCTATAGTGCGGGACCTGATGTTCCCATTTCAAATGTACCAAGTGTAATCTTATTCCGTGGCCCACCTGGCCAGCCTCACAAACTTGAACATGATTCCGAACCGTGTCGTAACATTCGAACAAACCGAGGAACCTTATACATTCGGCTTGATGTCGTGTAAAAATACAGTACGAGTAGATTCCCCGTGCCACCCACGATTGCTACTAGCACTCACAAGGAAACGCGCGCCCGGATCTACAACTGGAAATAGCTCGCGAGTCAGTTGACCTGGTCCACATTTAACTGAATCTGGTAAACATACGCATTTGAGACACATAGCCTCCGTGATGCCCCGGTATGATCTTGAATTGAACACCTCCCCTGCTCTTCACGTTTCCGTCCGTTTCCCCAGCCTCAGCTGCATTCCATAAGCGGATATTGTCAACTGAAGCGCTGCAAAGTCTGGTCAGCATCTTCATATCCCCTGCCTGTCACAAGACCCCAATACGAACCACGCGATGTGGCGACCGTCCGGAAATGGCACCACACAAGACACTACTCCCGAGCTCGCAGGATTACGAAGACTCTTGAGTAGTCGAGGAGTACTGGATGGCCCGCTACGTCCCAGCAACCGAACGTCCCAAACATCTACCGTCCCGTTCCTTCGACCTACGTAGATGTGCGATCCATCTGTGGACCAGCACGCCTGGGAAAGTATTCACCAACCACACGATCGATCGGGAAATCATTGAAGACGTACAGAAACACACCAAGGAGGTGTCTTCTCACTTAGCCACAATCTTCCGACCCCTTTTCCTGGGGTATAAACTCGCTTATCCCAGAGCATGATCTGCCCATCGATCGCAGAGATCATCAGAATATCCGGGGAAAATATGGTACTGTTCTCGGTGCTGAGTAAGGGTGGCGCATTCTTGGGAGGAGCAACGGAACTTTGCGAGCGTGCTGCCTGCTGGACTTGCGATATAATATCAGATGGTGCTGCATCGGGAACTGCAAGGCCCATATGGGCACCGTTTTCCTTCTGGGAAGTTGTGGCCCGGCCCGCACCACCTTCCGGAGCTGAAATATTGTCGCCCTCGCCATCCGATTCGTCGTCGAATAGAGGATCGAAGGATGTATCAGATTTGGCATCGGATTCTTGAGTTGGTAAGTTAGAAATGGTATTTTGACTTGCAGTCGAAGCCTGCGGCTGATGTCCATGTGCCTTATCCGCAGCATTGGGGAATGTTTCCTTGATGGAACTCGTAAGGTTACCATTCGAATTTTTATGTGATGTAAGCGTAGAAGCGTCAGGATACGCTTCCGATTCTCCGCCCACTCCCGCGGAGGATATTGAATAGAATGGCTGGGACAATGTGTTCATAGGTCTTAGCGCGATGCCAACGAGCTGCGCGCCATGAGCGGTGAATTTTCTGACGACTTGTCCGGTGTTCAAGTCCCATTGCTGTTGGGAATAGCGTAAGTCGAAAGTGGACCAAGGTGCTACCAAGGGTGATCCTTACAAGAGCTTCTCCATCCCAGCTTGCGCTAAAAAACCCTTTCTCATTATGATCAATTGAAAGCCCAGAAATGGGGCCACGGTGACCTTGAAGTACGTGCATCAGCCGCCCAGGATCGTGTCGAACTGTGAATAAGTTAATATGACCACGCTGTGCATCGCCCTGCATAAATTTCCACTGTGATGCGAAGATAGAAAGCACCTACACTAGTTCCGCCGAGAGCCCAAAGCGCATCAGAATGCATAGCCAGACTATAGACTGGCGATAATGAGGGTTCGCTGCCTTGGGGATAGCCATTTTGCAAGTTCATAATGTCAGGATTCTCCCACCAGCACCGTATTTGTCCAGATTTCATGTTGCCCTCAACAACGTTGCAATGGTGGCGCTGGGGAGCGGTCAAGGTAACCTTGCCATTGACAGAAGCGAAGATGTCATAATCACGGATATAGCCATCATCTGAGCCAGTTAAGAGGTGGGTCATGCAGGAGGAGGAAGCAAGTGCATGAGTGGGTACTGGATGCGGGATAGCACATATGGCTTCTACCGTGAATGATCGGGGTAGCTTTGTGCTGTGCGTGAAGGGGAAGGCCAAGGTACGTTTGCGAACTTCGGCAGGCGAAGGAGACCTTGGCCTTACTTGTGGGACAACTGCGTTAGGATTTGTTGAGTTCGAGTAACTTGAACAGAGAGAAATAGTACCCTTGGGAGACTCTGGCGTGGGTGATCGAGACGACGCAGGTCTGCTCGCTGTGATCACTGGCACGGGAGGCGAAGCCGACTCCAATCCCATATCCACCATCGGTTCCATAGACGGTTCGGATTCGTCATCTTCCTCGTCGTCTGTGTCCTCCGAGCGTGATTCCTTGGCGAGAAATGTGCAAATGTGAGCGAGTCGCACGAGGAGTAGGGGCCCAGGGGCACATACCTCGTCCCCTTCCGTCACGTCGTCTACCCCAGCCTCAAGAGCACCAAGGAGTGCTTCGTCGATCTCGTTGTCATTGTCATCGTCGCCCTCACCGTCAGTAGTACCGTCAAAATCGAGGTCGTCAATGGTCTCCCCCTCAGAGTCGCTGTGCGCCATTGGTTGGTCCGATACGGAGAGTTCGCACGGTACCTTATCCTCGTCTCACTGCCGAGTCCACCATGGTTCTCGCGGATTTGGGACGGAAGCTCAATGCAGCCCTATCATCCCTTAGCAGGGCACCTATCGTGGATGAGAAGGTAAGCAAATGTCGACGGGATTCAGATCAAGCTGGTGTACACGTATACAGGTGCTAGATGCCACACTCAAGGAGATCACGGCGGCACTCCTTGAGTCTGACGTCAACGTTAAACTCGTAGCTTCCCTGAGACAAAAAGTAAAGGCGAAAGTGAAGACTGCATTAGATGGCTCCGATAAGTCCAAGGATGCCAATCGAAAACATCTCATACAAAAGGTTCCTCATCAGCCAGAGTATGGATCATAGGCACTCATGTTCTGCTCAGGCCGTCTTCGATGAACTGGTTTACCTAGTCGACCCAGGGGTCGAGCCATACAAGCCGAAGAAAGGACAACCCAATGTAATCATGGCTGTCGGTCTCCAGGTACGCCCTACCTTGATTAATGCCCCCAAGAACCCATAGAGAGCGTGTTCCAGGGTAACGGAAAGACTACGACATGCACGAAACTTGCCGTTTATTATCAGAAGAGAGGATTCAAGTCGTGCATCGTTTGCGCCGATACTTTCCGTGCCGGAGCATTCGATCAAACACGACAGTCTGCGACGAAGGCCAAAGTCGCGTACTTTGGGTCGTACACTGAAACTGATCCCGTCGTGATAGCAGCACAGGGTGTTGCTAAATTCAAGAAAGAACGTTTCGAGGTTATAATTGTGGATACGTCCGGCCGACATAAGCAAGAATCAGAACTGTTCCAGGAGATGGTTCAGATCAGTGAAGCCGTCAAGCCGAACATGACGGTTCTGATTCTCGATGCCAGTATAGGTAAACCTTTGTTCTCGAATCAGTATGGATATATGGATCATATCGTATAGGTCAGGCAGCAGAGGCCCAAAGTCGTGCGTTCAAAGAAAGTGCTGATTTCGGCGCAATTATTGTTACGAAGATGGATGGGCATGCCAAGGGCGGAGGAGCCATATCCGCGTGAGTTACATCGGTCACCCCTGGTACAAAAATTGACGAGTTCCGAAGCGTGGCGGCGACCAAAACACCAATTATTTTTCTTGGTGTCGGAGAGCATCTACATGATCTTGATCGGTTTTCTCCCCAACCGTTCATATCGAAGCTACTTGGTTTGGGTGACATGCAAGGTTTGATGGAGCACATGCAAGACTTGGCCGCCCAAAACCCGGACAAACAAAAGGAGATGGCGAAGAAGCTGGAAGAAGGCAAACTTAGCATAAGGGACTGGAGGGAACAAATCCAAAATGTCATGAATATGTCCGTTTCCATTTTTACGTTTCATTTCTGCCCACTAACGTCTACATCGTTTCCCAGGGGCCCCATCAGCAAGATTGCATCAATGATCCCAGGACTCCCACAGGAGTTGCTTTCTGGATCGGACGAAGAAGGTTCGCTGCGCATGAAACGCATGATTTACATCACGGACAGCATGTCCGCCGCCGAACTCGATTCAGATGGGTCAATGTTTATGGAAATCGAGAAAGATGGGAAACCGGTGAGCCTGACATGGAGGGTCACACGAGTAGCGAAAGGAAGCGGGACCACTGTACGAGAAGTCGAAGAGTTGTTATGCCAATATCGTATGATGGCCAATATGGCTAAACAAGCAGGTGGAAAGAATGGATGGTACGTCCGAATGGTGGGCTCGTGGGCTCGTGTTGACTGTTTCTTCCACCAGGCTGCAAGCGATGCAGAAGATGCAAAGTGCGGCGGGCGGTCGTGGTCGCGGCGCGAACGGCATGCCAACCCCTGCTCAAATTCAAGCAATGCAGGTCGGTGACGCATGTTGTGTCAACGGGTTTTTCAGATATTTACATTGTTTCCATAGCGCGCCATGCCTCCCGGCATGTTGCAACAGATGCAACGGCAACTAAGAAGTGGGGGTGGTATGCAGGATATGATGAAGGCCATGATGCAGGGTCAAGGAGGTGATCAGTTTGATATGGAAGAGATGCAAAGTACGCGCATCTTTCCTTTTTCGTCAGTGTCATTCTCATCGAACTTTCACCTCAAACAGGAATGATGAGCCAGATGGGTAATGGACTGGGCGGTTTGGGTGGCCTTGGTGGCCTTCCGGGAATGGGTGGGGGTATGCCTAACCTTGGAGACATGTTCAAGATGATGGGTATGGGTAACGGCGCCGGTCGCTAATCTTCGTTGCGAGTATGACTTCTTCCGAATCCTTGCATTTCGACCAGTGGACACATGATATCGTTTACAAGTACCAATCTAAAATTAATGCACACGTTGCAAAGTTGGGTTCGAGTAACTGCTAAACAAATCAAGAAAAATTCCGTGGTGCAAAGGCGTGAAGTATGACCCAGGTCCCGCGATAAAGTTTACTTGCGTTGGTCCCTTTTCCATAGCTTCTTCTTGACTGATGCGGCACTTTTATTCCCGAATATAAAGGCAGAGGTATGCTTGTCTGCACCTGTCTTGCGAGAGATTGACGATGAGCCCGCGAAGGCAAGCTTCGAGGAGTGCATTAATCCTCCGCTGCACTTTGTCGAATAAAATAAACACACCATCCACAACCCGAACAAGCCCAAAAGACCGGAACCTAAAAGGATGACGGTTGCCAGTGTCCCGACGGAACGATTGTCAAAGGAGAACCATGCTATTACAAGACATGCCGCTGTCACCAGTCTCAAAAGGGGGTGGCTACTATGCTCCGTTTGGCGCTGAAGACGAGTTGGCCATTCATTTGGCAACTTGAAAGAAGGTACAGTTGACGATATTGCCAAAGACAGTGATGGCGACTGCTTACCGTTGAAATGATGGTGACGGCCAACATGCCAAGGATGATGCCTAGTTGGAGGGAGAGGTATTCCTCAAGTGACGTTAGTGCTCCACGTCCCCCTGAAGGTTCTGCCAAGAAAAGCAAGAAACGAGGGAACAGGAGCAGACATGTAGAGAATACTCCAAGGCTGTGTTAGAACGTGTTAACCTGTATTTAATTCGAGGTGAACAGTTACACGAACACGGCGGCTGAGGTCCATGCCCAAACCGAAACAGACCCATCTGGGTCGACGTCTGGTGCACTTTCACGCTCTTCTGTCCCTGTTTCGTTGCCTCGAATGGCTTCGGCCGAAGCACTCCTATTCAGTCGTGACCGCGCCAAGTCATCCATCTCGATGTTGTTTGACATGTCAATGTGCTAAGTATGTGACTGTATGGGTGAGAGAGTAAGGAGATGAAGTATTGAGTTCAATTTATTTAAACATGCACCGCATACTCGAGTCACTTGATGCCAGTGGAATCCCGACCGGCCTCAACCGTGACCGTAGCACGGGTAGGTTCCATTCATTAACCCGCTCTTGCAGTATGAATGAAGTACTAGGATTTAGCCATTGCGCTCTCGCTGAACCGGCTCAGATTATGAGTCCGGGTCGGATCTCAGATTCTGAATATTAATAATTTACAGTTTACAGATTCTAGTCGAGTTAACGTTTGTTCTCAACTTCCAACTTCTTGCTTCTAGATGCTATGCTTAATATGATCCAGCTTGTTGTCCGTCCTATGGGAATCAAGGCAAGCTGGATCGCGGTCATATGTCGGGGCCAACGAACCGAAGTATCTGATTCCAAGTCACACATTGACAACAGAGTTGTTTTTGGTCATGTGAGGGTTCAAAATTAACTCCCTCTCGTGTGCGTCAACACCTTTCACATGTTCATAATAAAAATCGTATGGTTAGTGCTTGTTCCGGCATTTCAGATTTTTTTTAAAGAATCAATCGCAGTACTGGTGCCTCCAGCCTGAAGTACCGTGGTTCTTTCGCGATCGTCTACGCCGCAGGCATCGTCGAAGCAGCCCTAGAGCCGCTTCGACGATTCTGACCGATTCGACAAAATCGTCGATTCCCCGCATTGAAAATCGACTCGACAATCGACAGGGAAATCGACCTCAAGATCGAGAGGTCTGATCCCCCCTAATAATTGTTTTGGACCGATGCCAGGCGGCCTATCAGCAGCTACGGTGTTATTTAAAATTCTCAACTCTGAACTTGGCCTTCCGGCAGCACCGCGACGATCGGGGGTCGGGTTTCTGGGCCCCATGAACGATATATAGGAGTATACTCCTAGATTCCAAGGGCACCACGGATCAGCAAATTGTCGAGGTTAAGTGAAGCGAGTTCTAGGAGGTTGTTCGTCATTCTCCTATTGAGCGCACTCGAGCCTCGATATGTATCTTCCACTGAGTCCTGCCATTCTATCTTTGTTGCAAGCCCCATTTTCGCCTCTGAATCCGGAGCTAGGCCCCTTGCTTTCATACGAGCAGTACAAGGACACACACAACTTGGGAGTCGTTTCCCCCTATCATGATGCTCCCAGCGTTCCTGGAGTGTCTATCGATTTGCCTGACGACTGCACTGTAGACCAAGTCATCTTGGTGAGTGCTACTAGTCCTAGTATTTTGAACGCTTTTGATGTTTGTACCAATTCAAGTTGCACCGACACGGGTCGCGTGGTCCCGAGTCTGAGGGAGATTATGTTCTTGACCTTGTTGATACTCTCCACGATGCACGAGATATAATTCAGCGAGTTGAACTTCCACCGAATCTACAATTTCTCAAACAAGGATACGAGTACCAACTTGTCCCAAACGACCTGACTGCTATCGGACGACAAGAGCTATTCGACCATGGGGTAGAGTACGTTTAGTTCTTTATTTCATTCTTGGGTGATGTTCATACATACTTGCCCAAGCTTTTCCCTTCGTTACCCGACGTTTTCAACGGACACAGTGCTATCTAGCCCGGTCCAAAGAGTCGTGGACTCCTCCTCCTTCTTTGCTGAAGGATTCTTTGGCCTCGAAGCTGAAAATGTTACCTTCTTGACGGTCAACGATCTGGATGATCCTGTTTCTTGGATCACACCTTGGAAATCCTGCCCGAGGTATTCTGACGTTCCATCTCGAAAGGTAAACTTCGTTTTTCCCTCGTTGGTATGTATATGATCCCACCTCCACAGGCGGCTTCCCAGTGGGCAGATAGTAATGCTCTGCTCACCTCCAAGAGGCTCGATAAGCTCATTCCGGGAATCAATCTTTCGGTGAATGCCTCCCGGGGTGCCTTGTATGCATGCCCGTTTGATCTTGCAGCTCGCAGGGAGTCTCCGTGGTGCGATGCATTATCTAGAGACGAGTTGCGCAAGCTGGAGTGAGTCCACCGTCCCGTCCTCATGAAGCGCGCCAATACGGCACTCACCGTGGATGTTGTAGATACGAATATGACCTTCTGATGGATGGGCTCACTGGCCACGCAATCAATGGTGACACGGGACCTCTCCTGGGTGCGTTCTACATAAAAAAGCTCATTGAACGGTAAGTTCTTGGAGCATGTGCGATTGGATTCCCGAAATGAGTTCCCTTTCCAGTTTTACGAATGCGACTGGTGATGCTGTACCCCTCTACCTAGAATTCGGCCACGATATCACCATACTCCTACCTTTGTCAACCATGGGATTAAACAAGTCAGTCACCATAGCTTATGGGAGAGGTTCCTGACGTACCACCATTACAGGGATCCTGAGCCTCTAAACCCCTTCTATATGCCTATGGATCGTAGGTTCAAGACTTCGCAACAATCTCCTTTTGCGTCAAGTATGGTATGGGAGAAGTTTACTTGCAAGAAATCGTAAGTCGATCAGTTATTTTTGTGTTTTACTTCTCCCCTCACGGAGCATAGTTTCCAAGGTCCTCAGATTCGCCTGGTGTTAAACAGGGCAATCTTCCCTCTGAGCATCTGCCAGATATCTAAGGTGGACGAGAAATACGGTACATGCGCGTTGGATGAATTTGTGAAAGCAAACGAGTACAGCACAAGCATCGATTACCAGAACGACGAGTGGAACACCACTTGCGAGCTTGGGGACTAACTATCAGGAGCCGTTATCAATATTTTACAGACACTCTTGACGTTTGCAATGTAGTCTCATCTTGGTTTTATGCTCGATGGTGTCGGACGTTCGCAGCTAGTGTATTCTGCGGAATAATAAAGAAAGCATCTGACATTCACATTAGTAGTAGAAGGAGATGGTACTAGGTTGGAATCGAGGGTCGAATGAAGACAGTCGTTCATTCTCCACTAGATCGGTTGTTGGAGCGCCTGTTGAATGCTATATCCGAGACGACTTATTATTGCTAAGTTGTGCATGCACGGCTGAGATGCTTTGAACCGATCCTGTTTGCCCCGCATGCGAGAGCCGGACAAATGGAATCAGATTCCAGAAGCGTGTTCCGAACACTGAGATGCTAGGACGGTAGCCTGAAAGAGAAATTCAACCGCCAGGATCGCCTGGACTCGATGGCCAGTCTCTTGGAAAGTTATCCACCGCCTGTGGTGGTTGTATTCTGGGAAGACTCTGGACTCAGTGGACTGATCTGATTCTCGGGATACTGGAGAGAACTGCAAGCATAGGGCGGGAACAATACTCAGCTGAACGCGATGACGAGGCACTGAGCAGGCACATCTTGAATTTGTTTCGTGTCGAATTATGCAGTCCTGGGTCAGTGATACACCAAATCGCGGGATACTGGAGTCAGTGACTGCGCCGTAAACGGAATTTAAATTCCCACGCCTCCCCTTTTCTCGACTCTCAAGGAGGGTCAACATGCGTATCGAAAAGTGTTATTTCTGCTCGACAAGTGTATATCCAGGACACGGTAATGTTGACTATGCACGCATTGGATTTTACCTGATTGTTGTCAGGGACGGCCTTTGTTCGCAATGACGCAAAGGTCTTTCGGTTTTGTACCTCCAAGTAAGCATATCACACTCTCGATATCTTCTCTATTCAAATCATGCTGTAGATGTCATAAAAACTTCAAGTTAGTTGACTTAGAGTCTCTATTTTGTCATCCCTAACTTCTGGTGTGATCAGAATGAAACGCAACCCACGGAAAGTACGCTGGACGAAGGCTTTCCGGAAGGCGGCTGGCAAAGAGATGACTATTGTGAGTGTGGCAACCATCGTGTTTCCCTTGTAATAATACATTGAATCTTTCCAGGATGCCACCATCGATTTCGAGAAGCGCAGAAACGTACCAGTTCGCTATGATCGTGACCTGGTACAGACAACGATCAAGGCAATGAAACGTGTAGGGGAGATCAGACAGCGTCGGGAACATGCATTCTGGAAACAAAGGTAGGAATCAGCCACATACCCGGAGATCAGGTCACCCATTCTTGCGTTTTTGACAGAATGGCGGTTGCTCGGGAAAAGCATCGTACACACCGTGCCAAAAAGTTGGCAGCCAAGTCAGCGTCTGTCAAATTGGTGGAACCAATGGTGGTGGAGTCGCCACAGACAGAGAAGGTGCTGGAGAAAATCAAAGTACCAACCAAAAGCCGGAGTGCCCTCATCAAGGGAGATGGCCAGTCCATGGGCATGGATATCGATTAGTTCCCGTCATTGTGTCGTATATTCGTGCTTCAACCTGCTGCTTTGTATGCATGATCGTTTGTAATACCACATTGACAGCTGTGTCGTTAGTTCGCCTGAGGATGGTGGAGGGTGGGGCCAACAGGGGACAATGACCATAATTGGAGAACATGACCTTGCTAGCGTTAGCTCCTCCGCCGAGTTCTTCACCCTCAAGACCCGAGTCGAAAGGATATCCTCCGCAGCGCCAGTGGTAGTACGTGTACGGAACTGGTTGCACCACATCTTTGCCTGGACATGTCCTTGTGCTTTGCTTGACCTCTCCATTCACCATGTCTTCGTGGTACTCCTCATGGTTTTCCGGTCTTCCTACATTCGATTTCGCTGTCCCGTCCAGCATTCAACGACGCTTCTTCTCTTTTCTCTTGAAGCGAACTCTTGGTCACTTCCTCAAACCTGGTCAACTTGATCTCCATCAAATCGATTCTCAGCTTGGTTCCGGGACAGTCCAAGTGAAGGACTTGGAGCTCGACGGGCAGGTGAGCTCATTGCTTCTGTGTTGCCAGCTCGTATCTCATCGAGTCAAAGGCTATCAATCAACTGCTTGTAGGACTCCCAGTTACCTTGTACGACGGTTTCATATCAGGGGTGACCGCTCGTATCCCCTTTCCGAACCCTCTCTCTTCCAGTGTTGGAGTTCATGTCCAGTCTCTCAATCTCACCTTTCACATAACGCCAGAACAGCTCTCATCCCACCCGCCATTTACCCCTCATAACACTTCCAAACTTGCCGATTCAGTGGTGTCTGTTGCCGAGACGTTCATTCATGACGAGCTTACTCCTCGAGAGGAAGCTACCCTACGACAATCCCTCAAGCCCTCCGCAGGTCCGTCACCACCTATAGACGAGAGCGACAACCTTCCTGGGGGCTTTGGACCACCTACGCATAACCCCCATCCCGCAGAAGTGCGTGGAGAGTCACACGGAGACAACGATCCCGCAGGGGTCTCAGTTTTCGCCACACTTATCGAACGGCTGCTTGCCAAATTCGAATTTTCAGCAAGGGACACAAAGATTTCCATCGTTTACCCTGGTCGAGCTAGCTTTACTCTCATCATCCCAGAGATCGCATATCATACTGTAACGCGTCAACCTCTAAATTCGGAATCAGGTAGTCAATCGCAGCCTGCGTCGGAGGGAAGTGAGCGTTCAGGACAGATCCACACGGTGTCAATATCTGGTTTGAAAGTGACCTATCGGGATCTTCGTGTCGCCGTTTCCTCTCCAAGTGCTACAAGCACGTTATCCCCTATCTCTATAAGCTCTTCCAGGGAGTCTCCACAGACTCACTACAATCCATTGATTCCTCCAATATCACGAAACTCTTCGTCGTCTTCTCTAGACGAAGAGACCCTACTTATGATGTCACAGTCAATTGCTGTACTCCCTCCTCGTTCCCCTTCTCCATCATCTGCATCAGGCAGCATGTACCAGAGTGCCGTTTCAATGGCACAAACGCAACACCTACAAAGAAGTGTTGCTCCAACACCCATCTCAAGCTCGCAAATTACTGAGGACGCCGGTCGTCCTCGTATACGCCCTCGGATATCAATTCCATCTCAGGACACTGTTGAGGAAGTTTTACTTTCTTTCGGTTCACAGCCAATAGTTCTTAATCTTCAAACCCCTTCTCGCCCCGTGAAGAGTTCTGAACAAGTCCTTCAGGATGGTAATGACCACGCCAGCCCAAACGACTTTGTCCAAGAGTCACGCGAGCGAGAAGTCCTCCAGTTGACTATCACGGTCGGAACTTTTGCTTGCGCCTTCGATTCTTGTCATCTGCGGGCGTTACTGGATACATTGGATGCATGCATATCTAGGCTTCCTGCTCCCCCAGTGCCACGCAAAAAGAATGAATCGTCCAAGTTGCCGTTCGCCGGGCTTTCCTTAGAGGCAAATGTGGTGGTCCGTGCAATTGTGGTCCTCGTCCTTCCGCAGCCATCAACAGGGGTAGTGCATGATCTCGGTGCATACTATGAGCGACCGCTTGTACCACCGAGACTTTCTTGCACATACGTGCGGCTTTTCCTCGATACACTCTCCACCTCTTTTCAGTTTTTCCCGCCTTCCCCAGATACATCTTTGACTACACCGCCACCTTCATCCCCTAAACCAGTTTCACGAACAGCGTCTGGAAGAGTTATCCTTGCGGACCTGTCGTTGTTCGCCTTCCATTCGGTTTCTTCCGCGGAAGATCCACAAGTAGCGGCACCAATACTAATAACAGATCATTATTTGCCCGTATTAGACGCCGCACGTCCCTATCGTCCTTCACTTTCCTCGGAGAGGCCTAGAGACATCAAGCTACCAACCTTTGACGCAGTTGACTGGACAGAAGCCAAGTTCAAGGGCGGTTCAGCTAAACTTTCAACGTGGCGTTCGAGAAACCGAGTGGCAACTGGAAAGGCAGACAAGCTGCATACTCCATCTCAAAGACCTAGCGGTCTACCTAGTTCCCCGAATCCCTTCATAGCCAGTCCCGTATCAGAAGCAGAAGACAAGTTGTCAATTCCACCTGCTGTTGAAGTCTATGGCCAGATGGTCCCAGCTATACCTTCCCAACAAAGCTCACAAAGCGTGGACATCAGGATAGCACCGCTTCACCTGTTCTTGGATCTCGACATGATATTCAAGGAGAACATACTCCTGCATTTTCTGGACGATGTTACCTCGGCCGCTATCTTCGCCCTGAAGACAGAACCAACCAGACCTGGCGTTTCAAAGGGTCAGCATTCCCGACAAGAGAACGTAGCGGAATCGAGCGAGGACGATGGAGATGCGTATACACATATGTCTCCGCGTGCGAGAGAAAGCGAGCAGGAGAGAAAACGTTTGGAGGCCCTCGTTTTGGAAGATCTCGACCTAGGGATGACATATCAGACCACGGGTGGTTCAGGTCCAAAAGCCACTCAAAGAAAGCCAGCTGTACCCAAACGAAAGGTTCGCCGATCGACTTTCCCGTGTGTTCTTTTCGCTGATGGCTCTGTAGAAAAAAAGAGTCGAAAGCAATCCCGCTGTCAGCATCAGCTTGACATGCCCAATGATTCGACTTGAAGCCCGCTGTCCTCCTCCTCCAAACCGTCCCCGACGGTCTGGTTGCATGCTAGTTGACCTCCGTGGTTTGACGGTCTCTAACGCCCCTTCCCCTACCAAACCCTCCCTCAGGTTTATGGAGGGAACGAAACCCAAACCAACCGCCGCCGACGGTGTCCCGAATGTAATTCTAAACGCGGGTTTGCAGCAAATACTTGTTGCTTACTCGTCTGTTCGTGAGGGTGTGGCTCACACCGTCATCACTCTCGGTTCTCTACCAACGCATGTTGGACCTGACACCAGCGCACTTTTGGCTACTGAATCTGCACGAGACACGCCACCCCTGTCTCTCGTGATGGGGAGGAACAATATCAAGGACTCCGTGGGAACTCCATCGAGCAGGTTGTTGATGACTGTCGAGATTCCTGTGGTCAATGTTGTTCTGGATAAAGTCCTACTCGACGGACTTCAATATTGGGCGGATGATGCTGCTCAGTTAATCGAGCGCAGTCTTGCAAGTCATGATAGCACAACAGAGACTCTTCCAAGTCGTAATCCAAGCTTAATCGGGAGCCGATACTTCGCCCAAGTGCGACGTAGTGGAACCCATAGCACCGATGACAGTGCAGTTGGGACTTCTGAACGTCAGAGTGGTGGTGAAACTGTCGTAAAACTAAGTATCACAGAAGGTAGGTGCTTTCTTTGTAGTGACGGGCCTCGTCTTCATCCTTTCCTTTAGCTTTGATCAGGTTAATGGTCCCTCGTAACGGCGGATCTCGTAATCCGCAACCTTTCGACATATCTGCTTTGGGAATAGATGCATTGATCGAGTTGAAGCCGGAAGGCAGGGTATGTGCGTGAGACTGACAGTTAACTGCTCTAACGCCATATGTATTAGGAGGAAACCACTGTGACGACCAGTGTCATGGAACTACGCATCGCAGACACGTCCAATGGGGGCAACTATACACCGCTTCTAGCTCCGAGCTCTTCCAATAGCCTAGTGAGTACCGGACATCATTTTTACATATCAGCTCAGACGCGTGCGCAGACATCCGCACCTAGACCTGTACTGAAGGCCAGGATAACATCCCTCGTTATTCCGGGCACAACTGCCAAGGAATCACGGATACGATTATCACTTTGGGGTTTCATAATTCATGTGCCACCAGATCTTGGTTTTGCGAACGATTTAATGGGGTTTGCGAAGGCACCACCAGGGGTACGTACTCTGAATCCATCTCTCGGACGTGATTGACGTCGTCATCAAGGTATTCGAATCTGTTGTGCCCTCCGAGTGTACTCGGTTAACTATCGCCGTTGCTGATGTATCGGTCCATTTGAGGGCACCGGACTATCCGGGTGCCGCTGTATTACATCTCGGCGAAGCTGAATTTGCGACAGAACTCGACGGGAACTCAGTCGAATCAGCGTTCAAACTAAGTGTCTTGTCATCCCACATTCTTCTAGTAGACTCGATCCAGGACGCGTTGGAGTCCACTGAGACAAGTCCAAGTTCGCTTGGTCGAGGTGTAAATGCTTGGAAGGTCAGTTACTTCTCTAGCAAGCAGTCCGATCGTTCACTACATATTACCCTAGAATTCGGGCTACGCTTTGGTTGCAGAGATCGCTCAAACTCAGTTCGCCTTTCGAGCAGACAACTCTATCTCACCACCAAGCACGAGTGTCAGCATATCTCTCCACATTGCCCGAATGCTTCTAAATAACACTTCTTCAGGTCGTCATTGACCGGATTGATCTCGGAATCCACCTTTGCGCAGACACGATCAGTGCTCTCACGGGCTTAATTACCAGCTTGACACACAATCCGAAGGAATCCGTAGGCAACGAGTAGGTCGCTCTCCAGCAGCGTGATAATTCGATTAACGCTATTCCCAGAGTCACTCCTGTGTCTTCCAGAGTACCTAGCACCCTTACTGGTGCTAACCGCGATATGACTGGTATGTGTCTTTTCTTCAACTATTACCGTTTGGCTAAATTTTCGTGCATAGCTTCGTTAGATGAGAACGCCTTCAAGGTCCTCCCTGAAGTCGGGAGTATGGCAGACCTCATATTAGACGATCTACCTTCTAACCTCGACTACTTGGACGCGTCTTTCGGAACTGCTGCTGGTCTCCGGGAACTTAGGGATGATGACCTCGATGATTTTGACACGGAGGAGAAAAGCGGCCGCGATACGCCCTTGGCTGGTCAACTCGGCGTCGTGTCGAATCTTGGCGGTGAAACAATCAGCATTTTGAAACCATTTTCTTTTGTCGAACATCACTTCGACACGATTTCCCCGGAGGTCGTGCGGGATTCTAACAGGTACGAGATTACGATCACTAATAATATGCGGCATAACCTGATTTCATGCACCTACAGCGACACTACTTTGCGGATACGGATCCATAATTCAGATATCGTGCTCTTCTTACATGACGGTTTCGACTGGCCCCGCACGCGCAAAATCATCGAGAAGGAAGTTAAGGAAATGCGCAAGAGGCTTGCACGGATTCGCCAACTTGTCGCTACCGGACAAACCCAAGAACCTATGGACGAAACAACTAGCGCAACACTTTTCAACTCGTTCCATATCGGACTCGAACAAGACTTGGAAAACATGGATCCTGATGCCCTCATCGCTGCGATTGATGACGAACTTGACGATGCTGCTGAGACTGGGTCCGAGAGTTCCTGGCAATCCCTCCAACCTGCTTCCCCAGGCCGACCGCGAGTGGTGTCAACGCGTGTGCACGGGAAGCGCCTCACTCGTTCAAAAGGACCTTCCATCGAGATTCGATTGGAAGGCCTGAACGCGGAGATTGACAACTACCGTCCCGGCGAAACCTTGGTATCACGTACATTGATCTTGGTTAGGGATCTTGAAATCCTTGATCATATCAAGACATCCACATGGAAAAAGTTCCTTACTGACTCGCGATCGGATTCGCGGGGCAATGTTAGGGAAACTGATTCCAATATGGCACGGATCGAGCTCTTGAGTGTTCGTCCGTCTCCGTTACATCCCGCAGAAGAAGCACGACTTCGTGTAAGTCTGGGTGTTCCATTAAGTGAACATCACTAATATTGTTGACCATATATCAGGCAAAAATCTTACCCCTGCGACTGCACGTTGATCAGGATGCACTCGACTTCTTCAAGAAGTTCTTCGCATTCAAGGATCCTGATAGCCCATCAACGCCAGAGGATGGAGACAAGAGCGGCGAGATTTACTTCCGTAAGTTGCTGCTCTCCATGTGTGTACTACGCGGATCAATGACTTTGGATGCAGAACATGCCGAAGTCTTCCCTGTGGACATCAAGCTAGACTACAAGCCTCGACGTGTCGACTATAGAGCGTTGCGAGAGGGGAGAACAATCGAGTTGATGAACTTCTTCCATTTCGATGGTGCTGAAATGACGCTGCGACATCTGACTCTGCATGGCGTACGTCCGCTCTAAAGAATGCCGATATGCAACTAACTTTGCATTAGATCACTGGATGGCCTCGCTTTTTCGACACCCTGAACGATCTCTGGACTCCAGATGTGAAGGCTACCCAGCTCGTCGATGTCATTTCTGGCGTCGCTCCCATTCGATCCGTGGTCAACGTCGGTTCGGGTGTTGCGGACTTGGTCTTACTTCCCATCGCACAATACAAGAAAGATGGACGCATCGTTCGCGGGGTTCAGAAAGGTACAAAGGCATTTGTGCAGTCCACTGCTATGGAAGCTATCAAGCTCGGTGCTCGCTTGGCTACGGGCACGCAAGTGATCTTGGAACAAACCGAGAGTGTGCTAGGCGGTCAGTTCAAAGACTCTGTCACCGCCGAGGCTCTTCGAATACCTTACGAGGACGATTACGCGGAAGATGAAGACTTGATAAGTCGCTACGCTGCCCAACCCTCCGGGATCAAGGAAGGAGTTGAGTCAGCCTATCGAAGTTTACAAAGGAACCTGCACTCCGCTGCCCAGACTATCCTCGCAGTGCCTATGGAAGTGTATGAGAGGTCCGGAAACGAGGTGAAAACTATGCCAACAAGAGTTTATTGTCCAAACTGATTATCTTCAATTTCAGGGAGCGGTGAGAGCTGTGGTACGTGCCGTCCCAATTGCTGTTTTGAAACCGATGATCGGGGCATCCGAGGCGGTGGGCAAGACCCTGATGGGACTTCATAATACCTTAGACCCCAACATCCGGCTCGAGAATGAAGCCAAGTACAAGCATCGTTAATTCACTGGTATTCTTGCAATCTTGTACCATCTAGCATCACATGTTTGTTGTACTATACATATGTCACATCCAGTCCTCTTCATCCAATCATATTTCCAAGCAAAAAATGTTACAATGCTGATGTTCACATGGACAAGCTGGACCCTCAATGCCTAGGGGTGATAACCACATAACCATCATCCATAGGACTTGTGATGTATGCCTCTGAGAGCAGCATTTCAATAGCAAGACTGGAAAAATGCAATGGCTGTGTGAAATATCAACTAAGATTATAGGACTGTCTGCTTACTTGAATTCCATTTCTGTGCATCCTTGTGATGCTTGGATGGACTCCCCAATCTCATTGATTGAGACACTGTGACTTTTGTCCCCTACCTTTTCACCTTGGTATTTCATGTACTTAATGATGGATCTTGCTAGTGGGTTGAGGGTGGCATATGGTCGGTGTTTTCGAGGGGTGAAGGTACTGGGAAGTAAGGACTGAGAGTGAGGCTGAGGTATCTCTTGCAACCTAGAGTTGGCAGGTGCCACTGTAGGTTGGGCTTGCTCTGCTGGCATAGAATGGAATGCTTGGGGCAAGACTTGAGGCTGGAGAGACTTGGCATCATGAGAGACCTGATCATCATTCAGATAGCCTTTCCTCTCCTGATCTGCTTGCATCCTTGGACCATCTGGTTCATATGGCTGAAGCAATGTCATGATAAGAGCAGATCTCTTACTTAGCAACTTGAACAAAGATTGTCAGTGGTCAAGCTCACCTGGATATACTGCTCAATGAGTATATTACTGTAGATTACATTCAAGATGTGATGCATGACTTGATGGTAATCTTGAACAATCTGGATGGATTTGAGGGAGATCCTTGCCCAATTGTCACCTCTGGATGGGACACCAGTGACCTGAACATAAGTATCCTTCCTTGATGGATTGCATGAATGAGGATAGATCATTTTTTTCAAGAAAGATAACATAACTTACAGGGCTTTTGCTTGAGCCTTTTCATGTTCTTCAGCCTCTGGAGATAATCTGTGGATAAGGCTAACATAGTCCATGGAGGCTTTTATCCTCCCTGATCCATCTTCCAGATAATAGATAGTGCTTGCTGCTGTAAACTCCACATGTAAAACATGAGCAACCAAGACCACCTATGAAAAATGCAGTTTTTTGGTGTTAATTTCAGTTGTAGATAGCCAGAATATTAGCAGTTCTCTTACCTCTCCAAAGCCTCTCCCCTCAATCACCAAACACTTGTCATTGAAAATGGGGGAAGGGTGAGCAGTGAGGATATGAGAAACAAAGACAGGACGGAGGATATCCCTCCATAGTTCATTCTTGTCTGGCACCCATGGTGTTACAACGATGGGCTCAGGTGCAGACTCCAACATTATTTGCAGAATGCGGCAAGAGGACAAAAGTGACAATAGACTAGTAGTAGTACCCAATTAGGTAAGGTAACCCTCATGTGAATTCATCCAACATTGATAACACAAATCCCGTACACTGAAATCTTCCTATACTGCTTCTGAACCATATCGCATACCAGATTTTTTTAATCTTCACTTATGCAATTATGGTCAATTTTACATGTTGTCACAGTTCAGATGAATTCACATGAGGGCTACTTTAGCTCCCGACGGGCAGCAACCTCACTCAACGAGCTTGAAATGCGAGTCATCAATAGCAGTATACACTAATCCATCATCCGTTAACTTGTCAAGAGCATCGCTGGATGACCATGTCAAGATTTTATGAGGCTCGTAGCAAATAGAACACATACCTTATTGTTACAGCATCCCCTCCCACAGCACGCGCGATAGCGCTGACATGGATACCTTCTCCATTCGAAGGGTGACTTTGAATGAAAGTGATAATGGAGCGGTGCAGTTTTGGCAGATGTGAATACTGATCGCTGAGGCCTTGAGCTTGAGCTGAGTACGCAGTGCCTGGGCCAGCTTGCGGTTGTCGTGGTGTCACGTCCTGAGGATTTTGTCCAGGCCGTGGAGGCTACGAAACCGCTTGAGTCACGCACAACGCATCAAAACCATGACACCTACTGGGCCACGCTCCCATATCAGCGTGACGGTCATCGCTTCCAGGAGGTGAAAGTATATCTCGGCAGGTGAATCAATCGGACGTATGAAGTTGGTGTTGATGTATTTTTTATTCCCAAACATCTTCAGACTCCCTAAAACACGTACATAGGCCCCCTCACTACAGGGATCAGACCCTTTTTGCGAGAAGAAAGGTAGAAGGAGATACTCACACGATGCCAATTTTCTCATTCGCATCCTCTACCGACGAATCTATCCAGTGACGAGCTTCGATTCGACCTGAACCGTCATCTAACATGTATTGGCT
Organism: Chalciporus pseudorubinellus; assembly: GCA_038092895.1. Classification (NCBI taxonomy): domain Eukaryota; kingdom Fungi; phylum Basidiomycota; class Agaricomycetes; order Boletales; family Boletaceae; genus Chalciporus; species Chalciporus pseudorubinellus. Next base: position 3,510 of record JBBPRG010000030.1, on the reverse strand, counting down.
ATTCGTTGCTTGAGTTTGTACTGAAGCAATGTACGCGATCACGGTGATCTAGACAATGTTATTAGTAGACAGGAAAACAGGGCATAATTAATCTTTACTTGTCCAATTTCTTGGTCGTCGAGGACCCAGTCAGCGTCCGTGTGCGCTTGACTAGCTTGGAGGAGTTGGTAGATTGTCATGGGACGTAATGAATGCGCGTTGTCGCTTTTCTGGCGATGAAGCCTCCGTCAGCGTAGCTCAAAGGGCAAGATCGAGAGCAACGAACACGAGCGGAGCCTCCGGGACTGCCCCCTGCGCCCCCATACGGAGATCCTCCGGTCATGTAGCCACCGCCTCCGCCATAATAATTGTTTTCGCCGACTGTGTCATTCAGATGAGAACTATGGCTTATGTGGCTCTTTGCGCTGACTTACACTGGCTCATTGTCGTGTAGGATGGAGGTACGAGTCTGAAATGAGCGCGTTACACGCGACACACATTATGACGCGAAGCGTCACAGCGTGACATGTCACACAACTCCGCAAGTAAGTAGCTAGTACTGTAACTTAAGTGGATTACATTAGTTATGTGCGAGTTTACAGAATGAGCGGGGATAAATGTATGATGCAAAAGACGACGAATGTCGTGGTGGGTTTATGATTGCCCATGTATGCTGTTGAGCTTCACCATCCCCTTTCCGACCCCCTCGAGTACTTTCCTCCGTGCATCAGTAACGTTTTTAGCAATATTCAAAACAAAGTCGTGAGTGATCTGTTGGTCCGTGTATTCAACAACCCTCCAATGCAAAGAGGGATACAGAAAACGAACCTGATCAACAGTCACAGGGGTGCAACTCTTCACAAACGCTTTCCGACTTTCTGAGGTACCTTGGGCCTCTCCCAGTTTGATTAGTCCTGCAGACATTTCCTTCAGCACAGAGCTAGCCTTCGCCCTCACATCCTTAAACTGGGAGACAAGCTGTCGCGAATCGTTGGGTCATTAAACGTCCCCTGATGGAATTCGAGTGCAACTTACGTTACCCAATTTGTGAATTTTTACGACCACGGGAGGTTTGAATCGCATCGTCTCAACAACGAAGAGGATGAAGGCCTTGAGATAGATCAGTGAACGAACACCCGGTGAACGGGCTGCTACTTGCCTCCTGAGTAATCGTGGCAACGTGCAACACTTCTGATGGCGAGCACTGTGACTCTAGCAGCTGGTTGAAGCGAGCGAGCATGGCATCAAAGAATTCAACAAGCAGGCTAGGCGCATCCTTAATGAGAGGAGCCTCCTCATCCCTCTTAGCATGACCATTTGCATTGCCATTGAGAGCTTGGAGGTCAACTCCACGCAATGGGAACCCAGTCTTTAGCTGTGATTGCCTGGAGGCCTCCGCTAATACCACAGCGGGGGGTGGGCGAACGTGGTTGTGGTGAGGTTCAAGCCAGTCGGCAAGAGCAGTGGCCCACTCGAGCAATTGCTCTTCCTCTGAGGTTAGCTGAAACAACATTAATACTAAGAAGATAGTTCGGTTGAGGTATCAATACCTCTGCGATCTCTTCGGGCTTCCTTAAGGTGAGACGCTCCCGCAGGGGTAACTGTACCTCTGGGTCGGAACTCTTCTTCGGCCGGTCACCAATGAGCAATTTTTCTTCTACAACATCATCCAAATCACTGGCGTGCTGGAATGCACGAATATAGATCTTCAGGAAACACCACAACCACCCGTGCTAAAAACAAACATTCAAAAGTCATATCCACATAGTTCCAATGCAACTTACACCAGTTGACGATCCAAATAGCAAGCTCTGATCATTGAACGTCGGTTTGCATGCAGGCTGGTAGTTGGGAATGATGACGAAGTCACGGTTGTCGTGATGAGCTGCATGACCAGTTTCGATACAATGCAACTCTTAAAACGCAACGATACACACCGCGGTCAAACATGAATTTGAGCTCAATGAGTTCCATATCTATGATATCCGTATTCAAGGGTTCATGCGTGAGACGCATACGGACATGCTCTAACTTGACGACATCTCTCTGGAGAGAGTTCTCGAGTCTGTCCTCGAAGTCGATGAAATCAGGAATTTGAGTATACTTCTCCGCAGTGAATGAACGAATGATGAAGTCTGAGGTCTAGACAACAATCAGCACGGTGGGTTGTTCACAGTGAAAGACACGTACCTCTTGAGAACTCGCCAAGTAGATCTGACTGGATTCCAAGCATTCCGAAGGGTATGTTAAGTCTCCGGAGGCAGCAAGAGAGAAGGTTAAAGCGCGAGTAAGAATGAGGTGGGATAGGGTATCATTCTGAACTTGCTTGACGCTCATTTGGCGGTAATGCTCCAGCGCAAGCGATGGTGTGCCTTATCCATACATGAGTAAGTTGATTAGAAAATGCAAATGATACATACCCAGAAGCCGATATATGCGAACAAGCATGATGCGCATCTGGAAGGACATCCGGCTTTTAGTCAATCCGAATTCCAATATAGCAGCAGCCTGGTATAAAGATTCCTCTGAGCGATTGAGAGTCCAAATCATCACGAAAGCGTGTGCAGCCAATAGAGCGAGGTCATCGACGGGTTGTAGCTCGGTGACCGGGAGATCTTTGCCAATCGTGAGGCCTAGCATATATTCGCTGAGGTACCTCAGCCCGCGAGAAGTCTCAGATTCGACAGTTATGTCTGACTCTAGAAGCTTGTGACGCTGGAGTTTTCTAACATTAATCAATCGTTGAAGGTCGCCCACGGACGTCTGAGTTGGGACCACGAATTTAAAAACAACACACTACCGCGTAATTGCGGACGATGCTTACGAAAGAAGGTTGGTGCTGTTCCAGGAATGTCGTCCATCGTTGAAGAGGAGCATGGCCAAGAGCAAGGAAGTTCGTCAAATCCTCGAAGCAGCATGCTTTGTCTCCGAACTGAGTGAAGTAATTCTCGATCAACCCGACGACAACATCCGCGTCTGAAACCATCGTTGAACTTCATCTAATGAATCCATCTGGAGAAACACACATACCAGACAGGCCATTTTGATAAGCACGGTGCTCTAACTCAAGCAGAGCCAGTGGTGCTGTTCGGTTCTTCGTACCATCCTTCTCTGCAATATCCTCGAGGAATGCGCGAGACGTGGCGATATTTGCCGAACACTCGTTTTTGCTCTCTTCTGTGATTTCACCTTCCTTTTGAGATAAGATTGGGACGAAAGTCGCGTCGAGGACGGAGATAAACTCTAGCCAATTGCGATCGCTAAATGAACACATTAGCTTGCCAAAGCAGCGACAACATCACGAGAGGAGTATCAGACCAACCCATTCGAGATTTTTTGTTTCGCACGTTCTCCCTCGTCCTTGAACAGACCTCTTGCTCGCCAGATCTCTCGCCGTATTTGATCGCAAGCGAGACTCGTTGAGCAGATGGTCTTCCCAATGTCACTTTCCAACAGCGTGTTCGCTTCGTCATACAACTCCAGCTCCTTTAGGATGCTGATATGCAGGTGAAAGCGATCGGCACTGAGGTA
>JBBPRG010000029.1:0-34625 GCA_038092895.1 Chalciporus pseudorubinellus | reverse complement strand
CAACCCATCTTTCTCGCTGACAGGGTGTACCGGAGAGACTGTAGCTTGGACAAAGTGGGGCGACTCCATGGATGAAGATTATGGTGCTCCTTACTACCATATCCACGTCAGTTCGCCTGTCTTGATCTGTCACGCTCTCACCTCACGAACCATTTCTCAGAGAGCCGACTTTCTTCGTATGGTATTTGATCTTGCCGAGCCTTATTGTAAGATCCGCCCAAATTGCCGCGTCGTCTCTATGGATCCTTCCATACCAACTCTAACCCTCGAGTCTGGCGAAGTCGTACGCGCTGACCTCGTCATCGGCGCGGACGGGGTCAAGTCTCTGACGCGTACATACGTCGTCGGTGGCCCAGACAAGCCAACACCGACAGGGGATGCTGCATATAGAGCTATCATCCCGACGGAATTACTTCTCAAGGATCCAGAGCTTCGTCCTCTTGTTGAGAAACCGGAAATGGTGGGATGGATGGGCCCGGGGAGGCACATCGTGGCCTATAATATTGTGAGCCTCGACCGCTTAGTTATTTTTTCTCTCTCTCATTTCGCTTGCGCTATTTTTCTCTTCCCTCGAGCCTCTTTGGGCTTCTTTCAAGAAATAGGACCAAGAAGATTGATTCGTGTTTACTCCATTCCTTAGCGTGCTAAAAAGGAGTACAACCTTGTTATGGCTCATCCAGATGATGGTTCGGTCGAATCCTGGACGGCAGAGGGTAGCGCCGACAAGATGAGAGCTGACTTTATTGGATGGGAGCCTCGGTTCGTTTGTTCTGCCTTCTCGCCCTCCCGTTCGACCATCTCATCATGGCACATGCTGCCCCTTTCGACATGCAGGATCCAGAAACTCCTAACGCTGATTCCGTCCACACTCAACTGGAAACTCATGGACCGTGCCCCATTGAGCACATGGATCCACAAAGACGAAAAGCTGGTCTTGCTCGGCGATTCTTGTCACCCGATGCTGGTACGTGTGTTTCGTTGCTTTGTACCTTGGTGGGAGACAATCTGATGTGGTCATATCGTCATCTTTCGTTGAATATAGCCTTACCGTGCACAAGGATCAGCTATGGCTGTGAGTAGTGATTTGGTTCCCGCCTCGATCTCTTTTCTGATGTCCTGCATCCCACGACGTGTTGGAATTAACCCATGTGTGCACTGTTCATCCTCACCCTTATTATCGATGACCCGCAACCTCGCACGCTTGAACGTAGGTTGAAGACGCCGCCGTGTTAGGCAACCTCTTCTCCCGCCTTTCCTCCCGAGCGCAAATAGCCCCCCTCCTTCGAGGCTACGAATCCATCCGATACACACGCGCCACAGATACGCAAGCTGCCTCTCGGCTCAACCAACACATCTTCCATCTCCCCGACGGACCTGAACAAGAGACACGTGATCGCGATATGCGTGCTGCGATGGAGGACGCGTTGAGAGAAGTCAGGGGCGAGCCCAAAGTTTCGAACGCGGGCAATGCGAATCAGTGGGCTGATAAGGAGAAGAGTAGGAGGCAGTTTGCGTATGACGCAGACGAGGAGGCGGAGAGGTGGTGGAGCGAAAAAGGACAGAGTTTGGTGGCTCCGTTGGCAAAGTTGTGAACCCGCGCGCGGGGGCGGGTTGTACCACTGGTTGGTCATGCTCATGATCGAGGTTTGGATGGTCGCTCAGTACCATGCGTGTATGATATCCCTGATTCTTTTTTGGATAGACTAGGTGTGGGTTTTTTCGGGTGGAATATCCTAAAAAGAGGTTAAAGTGCGAGAATGAACCATGTACGGTCGACTATGACCCATGCTCTCCCGCACCCCTGGACCTATCCCGAAGGGTATGGGAGAGTCGACGCTATAAAGCTTCATATGTACTTGACCCCATAAGTACTTGACCCCAGCATCTCTCGTACCTCCCATCCATTGATTCGGGCGATGTCCAGGGGTCGAGGAGATAAGCCTCACCTGGGTTCCAGGCGGGCTCATGAGTTGTCAATGGCCCTGATGCTTGACGGCACTCAAAGGGGGACGGACGCGGAAGGAAATTGATCGAGTTCGTTCTGTTTCGATGTCTCATGTAGCTCGTTTGGACTGTCGATTCACAGCCTGAGTACGGTATGAAATCAGCGCGCTGATGCTTATCAATGTGTAACACAAAGGAAAAAGAAAAGGGAAAATCGATGACTCGGGCATCGCAATGACCCCTGGCGAGGTACGCACTCGTCGGTGTGTGCCAGTGTGACATCGTCGCTTTTGCTTCCGCTTTAAATAAATTTTAAGTTCCCATCGACAGTTAGGTCCCGCACTGGCAGTCCGCGACATGCCAGTGTGCCGGCAGAGCGCTACCGACGAGAGAGTGTGAGATAAGATAATGGCGGCGGCGGCGACGATCTCCGTTGACTCGTCTCCTAGTCTTGTTTGGGTTGGAACCGACTATACCTCCAGATTGGAACGGGGGAGGTGCGGCCCAGATGGGGACATAGGATACGGGATAGGAACGGTGGAGTATTGGTTCATCACCGGGTCATCGACAACGCCAGTGTACCATACATGTCCTTATCCGACGATGCGGATGCGCAAATCAGACGTGCAACGTGCGACTTATGACAGCTTATGACCAGCAATGGGAAGGCGAGATTCCGAATCGAAATCCGAACTCTTAAACTAACAATATCGACTGTCATATTGTGTATTATCAGCTACTGGAGACTAATCCGAACTGGACGGATGGATATTATTATACGCGGGTGAGTGTTACTACGCGATGGCTCTTTACGACGAAACGACGTGTCAATCCGACAATGGCCCATCGACATGGGGCCAGATCGACCACAGATATGATTGCGTGAGAGGACCATATGCACATCCATACATGCGCCAATCGATCGATTTCCGTCAGGATCATAGTATACCAGGATACCTACCAAGTAACGCAGAGTGACACGCCGGCGGGGCGGATTCAGAATGGGCAAGTATGACCGTCTTGGTTCGTGGTCCCGTTGGTGGCGTATTGTTATCGATCATACCTTGTAAGAAGCTGGGTTCTGGCGAGTGCGCACTATTCCCCGAGAACTCGCCGAAACCTAGGGATCCCTTGATAGACTGTGAGGGTTTCTGTCATTTGGCTAGGAAATTTACACACGGTTGGATGGTGATGGGAGCGGTTTGACTTTGAGATGGGTAATTAGACGTGCCGTTTGAGAATACCCATCCGAGTCGGAGTCGGGTGGCGAAATGAGCCTGAAGGGTTGGGATGGGAAGTTGATTGGTTGGGTCGGAGGAAATCAGGGGTGATAGAGATGCGAGGCGGATTGGCGTCAGGACCCAGTGGTCTGGGACTTCAAGTCTGCTGGACCAGCACGAAGTCTCCAATTGGTGACTGAAGCAGCGATTATCTCTCGTTCTCTCCAGCTCTCGTGGTTGGTTCACCAGATATTCGAGAGGTAGAAGTACAAGGGAGTTAGTGATCGGAAGTTGATTCTTAGGTTTCGCCGAACTTCGGCAGAACCCTTAGTTTACAAAGATTTCTTTCCGTGTCAAGTATGAGGGGCCGGACTGGACAAAAATAAATAATCCGGGTTTCATTGATTTGTCTTTGGATTACAGTCGAAAAAATCTCGAAATCGAGAACGGATGAGGCAATAAAGAACCCTCCACCATTTAAGGAAATTCCGCCCCTGAGCCTCAATATCACGGTATGTTTTCTACTAGTAGATCAAACTGACATTCCACTATCTAACCGGAACTTCGGCGACCTTAAATGAATGAGTTCTCACATGAGTGGGAGTAACCGGGGCTGGTATTACTGATGCTGGCGTAATTGTCTTCACGGGGACGTTTGATGGGTGCACGGAGGTCGTCTGAGATTCCTGGACCTGGTGGTCCACGACGGGGTGGTGGACTTGGATTTCGACCACGGACGCAAGAGAATGGAGGGTGCTCATCCAATAGGGGAAAGGTCCACCAACATTCCGACCTTGATCCCGCTCTCGTTCCCAGTCACGATCGTGGAAATCTCTATCATGGTTGAACCATTCCCTATCGACAAATGAAGGTAGATCGTAAGGTCTCCGAGTCCATGAAGCTGGCGGTGGTGGGGGTAGGCTAGTGGACCTCGTTTATTGTCGTCGCCTCCACTGGCAGGTCCATACCAATCCCGTCTCCGCTGCTCATATACTTCACGTTCTCGATTGGTTGTGTATCTTCGATCGCCGTCTGGATCGTCAACACTGTCCTCGGCTCAGAAGAGTGGTGTCAAGCGGGGAGGTGAGAACCGACATGGAGGTGGTGGGCCAACACCACTGAACGAGTCTCCGAAACGGGGAGGTACGTCGATATCGATATCGAGGAAGATGAAAGTAGTGTATTCCTCAACGATTTACTGTTGTCTTCAGTACGCATGCATATTACACAGCCATACTCCAATGAGTACTGTTTTCCCACGGATAGGCTATGAGTCAGCAACGTGCTTCTATATCAGTGCGTTTTTGCGAAATACAAAATCAAAATCCATTTACAAAATTTCAGCCATCAAAAAGCATTATCTTTTATTACGCAAAACATTTTCCTTTTTATTTTGTCCATCCGGGACCACTATAGATCTCGGGTCACGCATCCCATACCTGCGCAAATGAGCAGTTTGTGTCTTGTTACGGAGGCACCATCACCTTAATTCGTATTTCTTTTTTGTATACAATATAAATAAACTATCCTCCTCCTCCTGTAATTTTTGTGGGTCTTGAGAATGTCGAGAATATGTTGTTTTGTGTGTTGCATTGCAGTAGACATTTGCAAGAACGTGGCCGATTCCAAGTAACTCGACATTTTATATGGAAGTTATACCTGGCAGCTAGGGGCCTCGCTGATACACCGTGATCAGACTTCGATGAGTCTTCATTTCAAATCTGTAGATGAGTATTGGAATATCGGGTTGAACAGGGTTCGAGTGAGGATATTGTTGGTCATTGCTCCTGGCTGGAACGCTCATTTCACGTAAAGATAGGATTCTACGTAATCTGTGACTTGGCGCAATTCATGGGTAGAAATGTTTTGCTGAAGACTTGCTATGGCGCGAAGCTTGCGATCTACAGCAAGTCGGGACAGCTCGGACAAATCGGCGCCGGTGATTGGATAGCTAAATCGAGGAGGGGATAGTTGGTACACCAATTGGCAATCATTGTCAACGTCACGTTGCCAGTAGGTCAGTCAAGAGCGAGTCACTGCTAGTCAGTCGGTCAAGATACGATTCCACTGGCAGGAGCTAACCGGGAGTGTATATCAGGTTGCGATCGGTCAAGATAGATCTGACATGCAAAAATTAGCACTCAGCGGATCCCTCCCATTAAGTAAAAGCAGGCTTTCTCTTCTCCGCATCCTTCCACTTTGATGGCAGTCCCCGGTCCCTCCAATGTCACAATCTCTCTCCTCCCAGTCTCCCTGTCCCTCGTACACATCCCCCGTTCACGTCTTCCAAAGCTATCACACCCCGTGCTCAGACAGATCCTTCAGCCCAACCCCATCTTTCTCAATGTAACCTGCAACGAAATCGAGCTTAGTCTCTTTGCAGAACACCACTGTTTATCGGAATTTGAGCTCATAGCCAGACGCGACAGGCAAAGATTACGATCTCGTTCCGGATCAGGGTCTGGTCGTAAGCATCCTGCTTTCGAAGACGATGACCGAGTAGAAATTTCCTACGAAAAATGGAGAGTGCTCCAGCTTGACTCTCACTCTGATCAACTTGGTAAGTCTTCCCCCGTAGATTGCGGATTCACTCACAAGGCGATCTGGCCAAGCAGACAACTCAGGGGCGAGAGTCCATGAATTATCTGCCCCGTTAGCAGCCGCGGGAATTTCGATCCTGTACCACTCTTCATATATGAGCGATTTCATTTTTGTAAGTCATGTGTGACGATGACTGGCATCATCATCATAACGCGACATTTTTTTAGGTCAAGGAGACCAGACTGCGGGAGGTCATGTCGCTGTTTGGGGCTGCTGGGTTTGACTTGTATTCATCTGACCCGGAACTCTGGATGTCGAGAGTCGTATCCCCTCTCCTGTCTCCAGTCCTAGCCGATGAATCCAAAGTCAGTGAGATTGGCCCAGAGTTTAGTCCTGAGTCTTGCGCTATTTTGACGCGGACTCGAAGCAGCATTGACACATCCGTCGCTGCCGCAGCGTTGACCCTTCACCGGATGAACATAAAACAAGACGAAAACGACGGGAATGGACGAACTATACATCACCGACCGCCATCACGCAATAAATCCCATTCGCCGTCATCAAGCGATGTCACCGTCCTGCCTTCCAAACTTGCATGTGTTGGATTGTCTGACGAGAGTGTAGACAGCTGGTCCCTCAAAGTCGTTAAGCTGGTTGCATTTCCAGATCTCATTCCTGTGAAGTCACATTGCTTGCGAGGCTCTGCTTTTTCACCGCCAACTGGGATAACGAATGTGTCAAGCCAAACAATCGGTGGGACTACCATCCCTTCTATACTATCCTGGCCCCCAAAAAACTCAGATTCAACCGATTCCGTCTCGTCCTCCGGAGAAGACGAAGAAGGTTATTCTTCTCATTCACCCTACCAATCTCCCCCCTCACTATTACCTTCAACGGGATCCCGATCGTATCCCGACGTTACTCGAGCGATTCCGACATCACCCTCTTTCAAACCCACTCCCAAGCACATTGTCGCGCACGTTCCTCCGCTGTCACCTGTAGAGTTGAAGTCGCCTACTCTTGGTCGAGGTGCTGTTTACTCGCCCACGGATAACTTGAAGCAAACGGATGATATGTATCCAACGATACCCTTCTTCAGCTTCACGCGGACATCCGAAGGGTCCTCTCTAACAACGGATGTATCAATTCTTGCCGCCCTATTTCCACCTAGCGAGAGGTACATGCTCATCTGTGCTGGCGACTTGGATGCGCTTGATGCGCTTGCCGCTAACTTGGAGACCGATTCGGACGACGATCAACAGGACGACGCACTAGCAGACGGTGGGACCTTGAAATGTCTTCAGATCGATCTACGCCGCTTTGGTTTAGGTAAGTACATATCACCAATCTTCAAGTGTCCGTCAAGAGATTAATGAACCCCGTAGATAAGCATGGCCTCGTTAGCCGCTATTCGCGGGTACTCGAGGAGAATGGTATCAATCACATGTATAGCTCCACATTCAAAACGGCCAATCTTCTTGTACGTGTTTACTGTATGACGAGGAAATTGATAATTTCAATTTCCGTTCCATAGGTGGCCAGAGCGCATGCTAATCGCGCTCGCGATCTCCTCAGGTCATGCTGATGTGTCCATGGACTACATCTTCTTGCTTAGCCTACATCGCACCTTAATGCCTCCAAAAAAGACAATCAGCTTGCATAGCAAACATTGCTAATCGCTCCGTTCGCCCTTTCAACTTGAAGCTCTCATGCCGTGGACGAGATACCCCCACTTCCTTACATGTACCCCCATTCCTTTCTTCTCCTTGTCTATCACTGACTTATCGGCTTGTCATCATTCTACCACTATACTTTGGCATTGGTTTGGCACCAGAATCTTGATTTGGGAATGGATGTCGCTATTGGGTGCAATGTGCATGTGTACGAATGTTGCAACGCGAGGGGATAATACTATTGGTGCTCCTCCAATTTCCATATCTCCTGATATCGACAAAGGACAAGTCAACACTAGGACTTAAATAAGGGGACTGGAGACAAGTCGTAAGCCGTCAATCCAACTTTTTGTTCTGCGTGGACTGGATTTCGTCCTCCCTGATACCAGTAACCTTGGTGAATCCCGTCATCGCGTAGTCGGCTTGTGTCAACTACGTGACAGCACATCAGATTGGTCAAACGAAAACACTGATAACTCTTACCACTTGGGCAAGGTCACGGAGAAAACTTGGGAGTAGCCTCATGATCAATGCTAAGTAGGTGTAAGATGGTAGGAAGATCATCCGAGACTGCTGGGTGTCAAGAGCAGCAATAAGCGCTTTCACAACCGTCACTGGAGCCAAATGGGGTATGAAGAACCGGTAAAATGCGTTGTCCGGGTGATTGCAAGCGGAGAAAAGGGGGGTGCGAACGTGACCTGGGCAGACAAGCGTTGTACGAATACCGAGAGCATGATACCTACAAAGAACAGCTGGTGAACACACGGGCACATAACACGAGTAGTCATGGAGTACCGGTTGTCCAGTTCATAGCGAAGTGATTCGTGCATATTGAGCAACGCAGCCTTGGAAGCACTGTAGTCCGCTAAGAAGTGTCAGGTACACGGATTAACATGTGAACTGAGAAGCTTACACATTTGAGCGCTACCCACGAGACCCATGACGGACGCCAAGGTTACCTGAGGGTGTAATATAAGTGACAATCGGATTCAAGTCAACGCCAGACTCGTACAATGTGTCCATTGTTGTTTTCTATCATGTTTGGCAGAAAGGCTTTGAGGGTCCAAAAGTGGGCGAAAGTGTTGACGCCGAAAGTCCTAATAGTCGAATGAGTCTAGGATATGTCTTGTAAGTATACCGACGCACTGGTAGATGTCCTGGGGCTTGAGGTCGAGAATCAGCTTGCCTTGAACAACGCCTGCGTTGTTGACAAGCATGGTGGGGTGGCCAACCTGCGGTGTACACATTAATCTACTGGGGGTGTGTCGTGACAAATTGGTTCACCTCTTCGATGACTTTCTTTGAAACTGCTTCAACTTCTTCCCACTTTGAAATATCGCATTTATAGTATGAGATATTATCTGGAGAGTTCCATGAGGGTCTGACTATAAGAATCGGATGAAGATACCAACCGTTTTCAGTTTGTATAGGCTTTATGTCGAGAACGACTACGGTGACGTTGCGAACCGCGAGGGTGTTTGCGAGTAATTCGCCCAGACCAGACGATCCTAGGGGAAGAAAATATTGCATGCTGGAACAATCCTGAGCTATTTGGGCGCACCTCCAGTGATGACAACAATTTGCTCACTCCAGTTGAGAGGTTTAGGGGCGAAGAACAAACTCCCATGACTTCTATACAACGTTGAGAGCCATCTCAACAGCCCTAGTGGGCGTCAGTTGTACGAACATCGGTGGAAACTTCCCTGCTCGTTTTACTCACAAAATGAGGAGACCAGAGCACAGTAAGATGCAGAGTTAATCACAATAGGGGTGAACGTTCCACGCTCTTGGAAATAGTAGAATAGTGGAATGAAGAAAGTAAAGAAAGGACCTGAAAGCGAATTAGCGAAATGTTCGCGGATCTGGTTGGAAAGCACACACTGAATACGGTCTGCTGGAGGACCTTGATGACAATCTCTACGTCCATGCTATCGTATATGGGGGTTGGCTCGTCGTTTTCTTCTACGGGCATCTTGGTTTTCCTTGAAGTCTTGACGCGGAATTATTGGTGGTTGAAAGTATCGGAGATACGAAACGTGTGATGCAACCCCTTAAAAATAGTTAGACGCTATTTAATCTCGTACGCACGTACTAGAGTTGCAAACTCTGAATCCCTGAGCCTAACGGATGATTAAAATCCACATCGATATCGGAATTCAAACCCTGGGATCGTAAAGCATTCATTGAAAGAAAGTTCAGAGACCGCCAATACTCAATGTTTACCGTTGAACAACTTCCTCTCGTCATTGACTCAGGCTGCCCCGTGTCGCTTCAGGACTGCTGAGTCCTGACCGCCGTACTCGTTCTTTCATTCTTCTAGACCTGCAGCACAATGGGTGCCGAGGCAAGTCGACAACACGAATCAGGACTTATGAATGACATCTCGCACGAGGATTCCACCCCTCGGGTTGGACACGAAAGAGGTACCCCGCCGCCCTCAACTGGCGACCTCGAGTCGAGAGACGGCACGGTTAGTCTGCGAGCATTAGCACAGGGTAATCTCCCGTTAAGGTCTTCGTTTCAGCAGAAGCACGATCCCGATCCAGTGTCAACCCGCCCACTTTTGCCCAATAACCAGGTAAGTTTGACGACTGTTCTTTCAACAGATTGCGGTAAATCAGTATCCTACTAACGACACCGAAATCCAGATTCGATTCCAGCCTAGCAAGACACAGGCCGCCCAACTTCTCGCTCAGTGTACACTATTCGAACATCGTAATACTGGAGAGAATGTGTCGGTGGATGTCAAGAACTCATTGCCATCCCTACCATCGTTGACGGAAAGCAGCGAGGACCACTTTCATGAAACAATGCATAACCTGTTAGTGCAGTTCAACGGTTGTTCTACGCAATTTGGTCGGAAGACCTTGGTTCGTGCCTTCGCACCTCCTTGCTTCGATACTTCATTTCTTCTCGCCAGGTTTCAAGCCCACGGAACGGGCGAAACCATGTCGAGGTATGGGAAATATCCTTTGACGTGCCTCAAGGTATCTGAACGGTTTTCAGGTGGCCGACACAACGGCATCTGCCACTGAAGGAAACAACTCTCTATCGTCTATTCTGATACCTGAGACGTTTGAACGTGATGACTCGACCCTTCTCAAACAACGATTAAAGGAGAACTCTGTAAGCTCATCGTAAATTTGAAATTATCCTACTCACACGTCGTGCCTTTAGCCACCTGGCATAATGAGAGCTCCAGAACCTCAGAGTAACTCATCCCTCTCAAACGTTGTCGGTCGGTCAAGTGTATCGTCAGTTTTACTTCATGGGCCGGACGAACACAATCTCAAGCTCACCGACGGGGATCCTGAGCTTGCTAGTGAGATCCAAGAGGAAATGCCTTTTCCCTTGGCTGCGACGTACGCGGATGCTGCCAATGTGAGTGGGCAAGTTACTTGGAACTTGCGGAGCAATAGATCTATCTTGTCTATAGCTGGCGATGAAGTACCCTCATTTGGCGTCCAAGATTCTCGCAGCGCCTCTCCGGCCTGGGGGCAGTCCGGATAACACGAAGGTACTCGTTCCTCCTGCGGATGATTACCAGGTCAGCGAAGTCCAGACCTCGAAAAGGTGCCATCGAGGACGAGGGTTACCTAATACCCGAGGTAGAAAGCCGGCGATACGCGTGGAGAAAAAGAGGACATCTTTGCCCCTGGGAGGTCCTCGTAAGGATAACGAAACACTAGAACGCGAGAAGACTTCAGCCGCGACGGCACCTGCAAAGAGGCTAAGTAGAAGAACAAAGTCCCCGGCGGGAAAGGGAGATAAGGGTGGAATCTCCGACGAGATTCAGGACAAACGTACCATCGGGGACCATCCTACCCGGAATACAGTCCGCCATGGAAATCCCTCTCCGGCTCTGCAGGTTGATGTCTGGAAAGCCATCCGCGCGACCGCGGAACACTCAAAGAAGCAATCCGGACCTCACGCTTCGCTAAGGCACTCTGATACTCGGAGTCCTTCTAACAGAGCTATAGTCGACATGAGCGCGAGAAATGGCCTGGAAAGACGTTTGCCCATGGAGCTCCGAACTGGTCGAACTCACTCTCCGGAGGATGATACTCTACGGCCACAAGATCGCGTGTTGGGATCTCACATCCTGCGAGAAGACAACTTGATTTCGACGCCGCCCTCTGCCGCCGAAATCGAAGAACTTCTGGATCAAGCAATGCCTCGTGCAAATCTCGCAGCGCCGTTTGATACTTCCCCGCATACACCGGACCCTGGTTTCGTTCCACCTAGTGACGCGCCCATGCCGACACGTTTGCAGTTCGACCCTATCGTTTCGACACCTATCGAGGACTCCTCGGCGTTCCCGGACAGTATCTCTCAGCCTAATCAGATCACTACGGGGTCGAAAGATCGTGATAGCTTTGGAGCAAACAAGAACGCAGCCACGCGTGAAGGGCTTCTCGTCCGACGATACCACCTTCAGGCCGACTTTAGTCCATCAAATGCCAAAGTGGACGACAGATCGGATCGATATTACGACTAAATTAAGCTCCTTGCTTCTTCGCACCGCCGAGTCGCCGCAAAGACGAGCACATCGGAGATCCATCGATACAGATACACCTCGGTTTAGGGTGTTCCTCGGCGCACGCCGGTGCAACGACTACTCTCAGACAAGGTAGTACCAACGACTCAGAACCGGATTCAGATCGGATTATGCATAAACTTTTCTCCTGGGTGTTGTTTTATTCAGGTGTTTCGCGACTCGTTGAGTGTATGTACTAGGCATCGTTTTTGTATCATGGAGCCAGTGGAGCACACCCTGCAACCGTTGACAGGTGACTCATCTGCGACGGGTCATATGCGCGGAGGTTGAACTTGCGGTGAAGTCCCAATTGGGTAAGTGTCTTTGGTGAACTGAGGTATGAGATCAATGTTTGCTCCACTGGCAACGCTACTCCAAGTTAGTGAGAATGGTATAGCCGTGAACTCAATAAAATTTCACCTACCCACTCCAACGCTCGCCTCACGCTGCTTCCGCCCGGCCGTCCAGTATCTGCTTGGGAGGCGGCGCAGTCACTTGGACGCGATAGGAAATGAGAAGTTTCATTGGTCCATGATTCTCTTCTGTTTGAAGGGTGTAGCCGAAAGCAAATGAAAAAGAGTTGACCACCAGTGGCAGCTTTATGCTTATCGTGGCGAGGGCTGTCGTGAGGTAATTCATCTCAATCTCCTGCAGACCGTGGCACCTTTCGTTTCCCCCTCTCCTCACTCTGTTGTTCACAACTCCAGAGTCATGCCAGGACTAACAGAGGCTGATATGCGTTTATCTCACTCCTCGAAATCGAGCTTACTTCATGGCCCACGTTCGACAGCCCACGGACTGTCACCGCAGAGCAGAGTGCAAAGTTTTGCCAGCATCTCAGTGAGTTCTCGTGCTTTCTCGGTGCCTGTGCTCTTACAGAAGAAACTACAGTCAGAATCTCCGTACCCTGTCCGACGAGGCTCTGGAATACAAAGCCTATCCGATCAGGTAGGCCTCTCTTGGTATTTTTTTTTCGTCCCAAGGCTTACTTGTTGCATAGTTCCACCTTCCCGCTGATCCACGAGACTGGGGCTCAAGCTTGTATGCCGACGCAAAGGAGCCCGATGATGACCTGCATAACCCACATGTGAGAGATGTGGGTACTTGGTCTGTTCGTGGCGTCCTGAACATGGGCTGTCTACTTATCATTATCGTTTGTCTGGTCACTCTCTTGTAGGTCTTCCGTTTCGAGACTTGGATATTCCTTGAATAATGTGTATGTTTTCCTATAGCGCCGGATACCCTCTGGTCACATATTATACTTCGAAAGGACGGTCGAACAATGGTGGATTTGGTCCAGGTGGTATCAACGCAACTGGTCAGGTGAGTGTATCATGGACTGCGCTTTTCCAGTATACTTTGACACACCGGCGATATCAAGATCCCAATCATGCCAGGAAACTGGGCTCTCATTGATATCCACACGCCGAAAGAAGCTTATACGAAACCGTCCTGGAATGGCGGACCTAATATGGAGCTGGTCTTCTCAGATGAATTCGACGTCCCTGGTAGGACGTTTTGGCCTGGAGACGATCCCTATTGGGAGGCCGTCAACTTACATTATTGGGTGCGTCTAGTATGTTCTCATCTTCGAACACCCTAGCGAACGTTTGGCTTAGGAAACGAACAATCTGGAGTGGTACGATCCTGAGGCAATCACTACTCAAAACGGTAGTCTTGTTGTGACGCTCTCGCAGAAGAAGACACACAACCTCAACTATCAAGGAGGTAAGTTGATCTGAAGCTCATCATCATGATCATACTTCCCTGCTATACCCTTTAAAATTCCAGGGATGATGTCGACTTGGTATGTTTTTTTCTTGAAGAGGAAATCTCTGAATTGACGAGTCCCAGGAACAAATTCTGTTTTACTGGAGGGTACATCGAAGCGAACGTATCCCTTCCAGGTGTAAACAATATTGTTGGTAAGTGGGCTGTATATACGGCACGATTCCCCAACAAATGTGTTACAGGGTTCTGGCCTGCGATATGGACACTGGGAAATCTTGGCCGAGCCGGCTATGGTGCCAGTTTGGAAGGCATGGTAAGTTCTGACGGGTTATGCCCGAGCGATACGACTTATTCTTTATTCTTTCTCAGTGGCCATACACCTATGATGCCTGTGACATCGGTACAGTAGCAAACCAGTCCATCAACGGACAACCACTCGCCGCTATGGAAGGTGGCGACGCTGGTAATGGTGGCTTACTCTCTTTCCTCCCTGGTCAACGCCTCTCGCGTTGTACGTGTCCGGGAGGGTCCCACCCTGGGCCCAAACACTCGGATGGAACGTTTGTCGGCCGGGCAGCGCCTGAGATAGATATGTTTGAGGCGCAGGTTTGTCACCCCTTTCCCCAATTTACCATGTGGAGCTAACGTGCTTGCTATTCTAGATTACAGGCTCACCCTTGATGGGCCAGGTATCCCAGTCTGCTCAATGGGCGGTGAGTATATTTCAAAATTCCCGGGCCCAGAACTAACTTGATTTCCATAATAAAGCCATTCAACGCGGGCTACATATGGCAAAATACCTCGGCCAACGAGGTGATCCCCAATCCGTCTATTAGCGCTCAGAACACGTATACCGGTGGAGTATTGCAGCAAGCAACGTCAGTGGTGACCGAGACGAACCAAGGCTGTTATGAGGGTGAGACTGGCTGCTATTCGATTTACGGCTTCGAGGTGTGTCATTCTTCAATTTATGCAATGGCAATAGTATGAAACTGACATTGATGAAGTATGTACCTGGATTTGATAATGCGGTAAGTTGGACATCGATATACTAGAAAAGGTGGAATGGTGAACTGATATGTCTAATTGACCTGTAGTACATAACTTGGATATCGAACAACCAGGTTGCCTGGACCCTCAATGTAGCTGGTATGGCCGCTGACCGCGCTGCGGAAATCTCATCACGGCCCGTCCCCCAGGAACCAATGGTATGTCTCATAATTATCTGCGTTCGGTATGGAACGTCAAGACACGCAAACGCTTATCGAACTAGTATATCATTATCAATTTGGGCATGTCGACCAATTTCGGTGTAGTCGACCTCAATCACCTGCCATTCCCAGCCCATCTGAGAGTCGATTACATTCGGGTATACCAGCCCTCGAACGCGAAAAATATTGGATGCGATCCAAAAGACTTTCCGACAGCTGATTACATCAATACGTGCGTTTCCTCTGCTCCCGCTGGGTGGCGTCCATCTTGACTAAGGATGATTTTCAGATATATTGAGGCCTATACAAATCCAAACCTCACGACATGGACGGGAGATTATGGCCAACCATTCCCCAAGAACCGATTCCTAGGTCAATGCTGAAGAACTTGACTTATTGAGGTATAATCCGACGTTATTGGATCAGGAGTACTGCATGGCTGTTATTTACTGTAGCAATATTTGATACCCGAGAACATCTAGACTTTTCCTATCTTCTATCCCCTTACAGTATTTTATCTTGTTCTCCCTCCAGTGGGCCTCCACCCACACTACCGTGGCGTATGTACCATCACTGGTAACGTACCGCTGGGTTGGGGTCCCGCGAAGAGCACTCGGAGGACACCAACATTCGATTGATAAAGAACTTATCTTTTGAAGATCCCTATTGTATTATATCTTCGGGGCGACAACAATTTAGTTGCGAGTATTTACGATCGCACAGGCTTCTGCCGTGATACTAAGGATGCATATGCAAAAACCCGTGGAAGGTTGCTATTGGATCCAAGAACTCAAGTAGCAGAGGGCAAGAATGATCGTCTATTTAGAACGAGACCTTTCAACGCTCTGATTTCACGACGTAACTCATCCTCGAGCGGATTTCCGCCCGGTGAGGTCCCGTTTACACTTCGTACCGTGGTGATTCCGAGAGAGTATGTCTGTGTCGTGATGTACCCGGTAAAGTCTGAAAGGACCTGGAGTGTTCGCTGAGTTGCGGAAAGTGCAGGTGTGGGTGATACACCGCCAGTGCCTGCGCTTGTGGCCTTGGGACTGCGAGGCAAGGACGATTGCAGGTTTGCTATGGCTGTGAGTAGTGGTGGTGTTGATGGAGGTGGCGGAGATACATATTTCCAGAGAAGGCGTGATGGATGATCTGGTGGGAGAGAACTGGATGCACTGGATTGCAACACAGAGGATTCGAACAAGGGACAGCTATTCAGTTGGGTCCAGAGGTCGCTCTGTTCGAGAGCCCAAGTGTTAGATGGCATACAACGAGCAATGGAGAACTGACCTGTCGAGTCGCTCCCTCTTCACTCGTGAGCCATGGTAGCTTACTCTCGAGGTGACAGAACAGCTCCTCGGTAGATGGGCCGGTATCCTCCTTATTCGAGCGTGCGAGTTCTTCGAGTGCACACCGGAGGATAGTAATATCTGGTATATCTTCACCTGGCCGGCTGGACTCCTCGCTAGGATTTCCGACGCGTGACAAGAGATCGTCGATGGAATGACACTGTGCATACTGAGAGTCCTCGTAGACTGGGACTGTTCGCGGCAGGTCTTTAAATGATTCCGCTTGGGTTGTCTTGAGAGCCGAAGCAGACTCTGTGAGACGGGTGATGAGCGCGGAATGGTGTTTTCGTAGAGCAAGTCGAGCTTGGTAGGATTGGGTTATTCTGGGGAGGAGATACCGCTGAAAAGAGTGTGAACATGGCTCTCAAGATAGCTGGAATGCCTCTCGTACGTAGTATATGAAGAGGACGATGGCAGAGGTCCCGGTTAACCACGTGAATATCCGAGCAACACCGATGAGAAGATTGGGCAAGTTGGATGGCGGTGGGGCAGGATAAGTGCGTGGTGGTATAGGTGGAGGCTTGCAGACATGTGAGCAGATACGCGAGTTTCATGCAACAAGTCCCATACCAACTCTCGAAGCAGCTGGTTGATCTCGCTTGGGGAGAGACCCTTTTCTTCGAGGAAAGACCGCTTTGCGTCTGAGTCTTGGAGCTGTACTTGAGGAGAGGTTAAGAATGTTCGCGCGCGTGTTAGCAGTTCTGTGCGGTCTGAGTACGGGATAGCAGGTGTTGCATCCTGGGCGGGCTGGGGTGGTGTTGGCGGTGCCTCTGCGCCAGGCTGCTCTTGCTTGACGGGTGCTAGTTCGACTTTGTTATCTTGTGGACTTTCGTCCGACATCTTGCACAGACCGAAATCGAGTACGTCG
Source organism: Chalciporus pseudorubinellus (assembly GCA_038092895.1). Classification (NCBI taxonomy): domain Eukaryota; kingdom Fungi; phylum Basidiomycota; class Agaricomycetes; order Boletales; family Boletaceae; genus Chalciporus; species Chalciporus pseudorubinellus. Next base: position 17,551 of record JBBPRG010000029.1, on the reverse strand, counting down.
GACTACTCGGGATGGTTACCACGTCACTTACTCAGTACTGATGGGTCATCCTCGACATCGACCCGAGGTAAGTAATAATAACCATTGTCAACTCAGACGTCCCTGTGAACATTCAGCAGCGATTCTGAATAAGAACCAGAGGGCCGCCGCGTCATCCCACCATCTGACTTCTTGTTCGCCATGGACATCAAGAGCGAAAAGGCTCTGTTCGGCCGCGATCAACCCACTCTCGGGCTACCAGACGTCGCTAGCTCACCGAGGCGTCCCCGTTCCACTCGTTTCCGCAAGTTTCTAGCCCACGTCGGGATTGCATTGTCTCTCTTCTGGCTGTACAACACGTATCATGCACCTCATTCCTGCTCAAAGGGCAAAAAGTCTTTTGATAACTACGTCAAGCATGTCGAGGAAGCCTTTCTGTGAGTTCTCAATGCTATCTCTTGGGAGCCTTTTCTGACGACCGCGGTAGTGCCGTTCCCTCGGCCGAATCGGCTATCGCAAATTCGCGCCATTATGCGACCCACCCTCACTTAGCAGGCTCACCCGAAGACTTTCAGGATGCAAAGGACGTCCTAGCGCTTTTCCAACACGAGTTTGGTATCTCCTCTCCTTCGGCTCAGCCTATTTTCGAAGCTGGCTCTACCGAGTCGCGTGAGGCTACTTTGAGCATCACTTCAAAGCTCAAGCGTCCCAATGCTTGGATCGACGTCTACTACCCAGTGATGAACACTGGTAACGCTGATGGCATTTCCCTTGAGATCCTCAGTGAAGAGGGAGAGTCCGTCTGGACCGCAAATCTTTTGGAAGATGGAGATCCTGGCGATGACACCGCTGCAAAGTACAAAGATGCTATCCCACCTTGGCACGGCCTCAGTGCCGGCGGTGAAGCCGCAGGCCAGATTATATACGCCAACTATGGCAGGAAGGATGACTACGACAAACTGGTTGCAGAAGGCGTGGATCTGACTGGAAAGATCGTCCTCGCTCGATACGGTGCTGTCTTCCGCGGCCTCAAGGTAAGCTGGTGCTTTGCACTTAACTCTCTCCTATGATAAATTGCCTCTCAGGTCCAAGGGGCTCAGGAACGTGGTGCCTCTGGAATCTTAATCTACTCTGACCCTCGTGACGACGGTGTCGTCGTTGCTGAGAATGGCTATCTCCCCTACCCTGCTGGTCCTGCACGCAACCCAACGTCGATACAACGTGGTTCCGTACAATACCTGTCTACCTACCCAGGTGATCCTACCACGCCCGGTTATCCTGCATACGAGAACGCAACTCGTGTTGAAGGTGGAAATATCCCTCACATCCCCAGTCTGCCACTTTCTTGGGCCAACGCGAAATACTTGTTCGAACAAGAACTTGGTGGGGTTGAGGAAGGCAGGAAGCTTGACGGAAAACTTGGTACCCGTGTGGTTAAAATGGTGAACGATGGTAGTATCAGAATTTGATTTTATGCAGCTGCATACTGACTTCCCATTTCCCCCTTCAGTTGACACCAAGGTTACCCCTATCTGGAACACGATGGCTGCTATTCCCGGTCATATCAAGGACGAAGTGGTCGTCCTTGGTTGCCACAGAGATGGTTAGCAGTTCACTGGATGTTGGAGGCTATTTACTGAAATCTTATAGCTTGGGTCATGGGTGCTGCTGATCCTACCTCTGGCACTGTGTCTTTGCTGGAGGTCGTCCGTGGTCTTGGTGCATTGGTTAAGCGGGGCTGGAAGCCGCTTCGTACTATTGTTATCGCAAGTTGGGATGCTGAAGAGGTGGGTCCCGTCTATTGTGGGAAGTACGTCCTTAGTAACATTGTTCTAGTACGGACTCATCGGAAGTACGGAGTGGGGTGAGGACTTTGCAGACTGGATTCAGGATCACGCCGTATCCTATGTGAATGTCGGTGGGTGCTGAGTGCTTCGGCCGTGTTTCTACTGCTGACAAATGGAACACAGACGTCTCTGTTTCTGGTTCACGTTACTCCCCATCGGGATCTCCCTCCCTCGCGCACTTGATCAAACGCATTGCACAGGAAATTGCCCACCCTACTGAAGCGAACAAGACAGTCTGGGACGCGGTTTACGATTCTGGTCCGTTCACCGGAGAACAGGACGCAGAGTTTGCTAGCATGTGGGCTGCTATGAACGAGACTCGCACACGTGGGGCCTCAGAAGATGATGTCCATCGCGTACGGCCACTTGGTTCTGGAAGTGACTTCACTGTATTCCTGCAGAGACTTGGTGTCAGTCAAGCAGTCGCGATTAATGGGAGCCCAACTGACACTATTGCTCGACAGGTTGCCAGCTCTGATCAGGGTTTCGGTAACACACCCACTGACGCCCCCTACCACTACCACTCCGTCTATGACACTCAGATGTGGCAGGAGACATACGGTGATCCTGGCTTCCAACGCCACGTAAGCATTTAGAGCTCTTTGTCCCTCATCACGTTCGTATACTTTGTTCAGGTTGCACTTGCCAAGTCCCTTGGTCTTCTTGCCCTCCGATTGTCGGACTCAATCATCCTACCTCTGAACACCACGGAATACTCGTTGCAACTTGATTACTACCTCAACAAGTGAGTACTTCCTTCGACCTTCATTCTTTCCCCATTAACGGAGGAATCGCAGGGTGGAAGATTCAGCCGCAGGGGTTGCTACCATTCCCAAGCTCGACGAACTTCGTGCAGCTATCTCGAAGCTCCAGCATGCGAGCGCGGAACTCGACATCGAGAAAGTCAAGGCTGAGAAAGCACTTCGCAAGGCCTTGAAAAATATCGCTCACAAGCGCCTCCCTCGTCGCATCCTTCGTCGTATCAAGGACTGGATTAAACGCCACATTGGAAAGAAGTCTTGGGTGTCTAAAGTCGACCAAGATGATGAAGATCTCAAGTTCCACGTGCTGAAGAGGCTGAGCAAGGTTCAGAGTGGAGACTTGAACGAGGAAGAGATTTGCAAATCTCGCAAAGGACCCCTCTGTGACTTGATCAGGGCCGCCAAGAGGGTCAGGAGTGTGAACCGGAAGCTGAAGCAGTTTGAGCGTGGATTCATTTCAGAAGGAGGCGTCAAGGATCGAGAATGGTACAAGCACCTTGGTGTCGCTCCTGGGAAGTATCTTGGTAAGTTTTTTGAAACATGAAACAAGGGAACGTGAATTCATCGTGTTTTATAGGCTACGGTGCAACGACCCTTCCTGCCCTGACCGAGGCGATTTTGTATGAGCAAAACGCGACGCTGGTCGAATATGAAGTCACTCGACTGATGACTCTACTCGGCAAGCTCGCAGCAGACATCAAACCATGATCTCATTGGTCCAACGCTGTTGCCTGCGTACTCGTGTACATACTAGTGATCTATTGTGCTTAAATATAACCTTTGATTAGCTCCATTCCCCGAAAACTTTTGATACCCGTCGTGGAGACGAGGTTTTACTCGGTTGCACCACACGCACTTCGGCTGAAAGATGATGGAAGGTGAAAAGAATGTTTCGTGTACAATTGAATTATCTTAGTCTATGGGGCATACAGGTTTACAGCTGATTAATGATTACCAAGGGGATACAGTGAAAGATAGGCGAAACGTATGATAAACTATTGCAAAAGTGCATAAGTACCGAATCTGACTGCTTTCATAAAGAATGATAATACGTCGTTTCTCTAGGTCTTGCGATGGCGGAGATCCTCCCATACGGCTGGATGCATAGTCGTGCAGTGTCTTACAAGTAAATCGAAGTCTGGCTGAACGAGTACGTCCGGTGGTTCTGGTATCATCTTTGCCTCGTACCGGTCACTGGTTGAAGGCTCGGTGATGATCCAAGAGCAGACTCTGGAAGAAACCACTTACAGGCATAAACCGCAGAAAACCCCCTTCTCTATATCGCCATCCTTTTCAAAGATGAGGTTCACGCACTCCTCGTACGATCGAACGTCGTCGCATGAACTCGGGGCGACTAGCTTGCCGCCACTATTCTGACCTTCAGAAACAGGGGGAGGTGAAAGCACCTTGATTGAATCCGTCGGGTTTTCCGTCTGTGTCTGTGCCTCCTCCTCAATCCGAGGCCTCTTATTGGCCACTTCTGGACTCGCGGAAGCCTGCATGTCGGACTTTGGCCGCTTCAATGATTGCGAACTGGTCGACTTTGGTATCTTCGGTACTACGTTGGTGTCAAGCCCATCGCGACGCTGCTCGACGTTGAAGGGGGGTTCGGGTACTTTGACGGCACTTTTTTGCAAAGGATGGTTGGTCAGAAAGGGAGGTCCGGACATAGTGCGAGTTCCATGGCTCCTTTCCTCGTGTGCGGGAAGGTGATGGCGAGCGAGCGGGTGGGGACCAGCGCTCATTGGGGGATGGATGGGGAAGCCTGTGGGCGACATCTGTGTCCCATTCACAGGGGCGCTTGGTGGAGGAGTGGGGAGCGGTGGTAACCATGTAGTCGTGATGGGGCCAGGGCCAATGCGTAGGAGTGGAGCGGGTGGCTGATGACACATCGAGTAATCAGGCGGTCGTTTGGATGGTGTAACGCACCTGTACAATCATGCTTTCGGAACTACGTCTTCGGTGACTTTGCTGCTGAGCCATAGGGTTTTGCATAGAAGGGGGGGACATGACAGACGGAGGTGACATTGCATTAATCCGGTGCTGATCAGGGTGTAACGGCGCGCCATTTGGCGCCTGTTACAAATTAGCATCAAGGGAAACAGGAAGGCGCAAGGAATCACTTGATGACGTACAACGGGATGGAGGCCATGTGTTACATGAGGTGTAGGGGCTATATGACAGCAGTCAGCAACTTCGATTTTGACAATCCGGGTCGGCTTCACCCACCTATGCCATGGAACTGCTGCTGACTTGCTTCAAAAGCAACTTTCAGCCTTGTATATTTATCCCCCAGTACACGATGGGCTTGGTCAAGTGCAGCGTATGCATTTCGGATGGCTGCGAGTTCCGTAGCAAGATGATGGTGTGCAGAGTTGGCCGAAATGCCATGCAATAATTCCTGGTACTTTCGATTCAGCAAGCCTCGATTCGTTTCGCTTGCGCGTAGCTTTTCTTGCACCTCCGCGAGGTGGAGTACCTGTGTGTTTTGGGACGCGCCAACGAACGCGAGACGATCGTTAAGCATGTTGACAGCGTTTACTAGGTGGCAGTTATCTTCGTATAACTTTGCGTTGTTGGTTTCGAGTGACCTGATATGACGCAGGGCATTTTGTCGATCTAACTGAGAAAGCGGCTCCGAGCCGCCATGGGCGTTATTTACGCTCGCCAGAGTCGAGGCCTCAGGGGAATTTGAGAGTAGGTGTTGATTGGAGTCGTGGGTCCTATCACATACACGCGGGTTGATACCTAGGGGTCTTTTGAGTCACAAGTCACTCACCTGATGTGTGCTTGAGGCATTTGCTCTTTTGGAGATTGCATAGCGTGGGGGTGAGGATCCGAGTCGTTCATCATGGACGCGAATCTGCTGGAACGCGTGAAGTGGATCTCCTGGCGTTGGAAGCCTTTATAACGTCAGGGCCACGGAGTCTATGACTCCTAGCTTCGGTACTGTATTCTTGGTGTCGTTTGATCCGGTCTAGGTCTAGCTCTGATAGGTAATCCCGCTGGAGGGTTACGCGAGCGAGAGCAAAAGATCGATATTTACCCTGACAGAGTTAACAACGAACTTGAAACTCTGAACTGAGAAGTAGCTGTCTAAGAAAGACAAAGAGAGACAGCCCCGAGGCACCCTCCCCAAAAAAAGTTGCAAGGAACACGAGGCGAACGCGAGGCAGACGCGTTTGTCGCAACGCGGCTTGTGCGCTGGTGAGTTGCAAAATCTAAGTATAATTATCGGCGATCACCACTGGCAGGGCAGCGATGTCTAGATATGACGCCAAGATTTCCATTCAGGCTCTCATTCAATTGCTGGAAAGCAACCATGCGTTGCTCTCCGCTCTACTCAGCACTAAATATCCTCTCAAGCCCAGCACGATGGCACGATTGCAACGGGTGTGAAGTGGGAAGAGGTTGAGCGAATGGGTACAATTTGGCTAGGAAAGAGCGGCCACCGATTCCAATTTTGATGAGATATAGTCACGCTGCAAGACCTCGTGACAATGACTGTGTAATACGCTACATAATAGACTCGCGGAAAGCTCTCTTGACCAAAGTCTCGAGCTCCGAGTAGCGTTATGTCAAGCACAGGAACATGGAAGTCCGACTATCGAATGCGCCGGCTCATAAGAACATCACCGCGCAGGTACGCAGTGCGCACTGGCAGTGAAACATCGACAACGATGTCGGTCTAGGTTTGTCACGAGTTGAGTGGATTACCACGAGCTATTATAATCTGATCGTTAATTTTATTTTATTTTTGGAAATGCGTGATATTTTTCCATGGGACCGACAAGTGACCCGACTTATAAGCTCGACCACTGCGGTGTCCACCGGCTATAACTTCGTCCTCCTCCCCGTTCGTCTCAATGGCTCTGGCAGAATCACCGATACTCTCCTCCCACTTCAGTGCAGAGTCAGATGCTATCCACGATCTCCTCTCCCGTTCCCGATCACAGAAGCGCATTCATCCCAGAAGGGATGAACCACTTGACTCCTTGATCTTCGCTGCTGCATTCGCATCCGGCCCTCATTTAACCCGTAACCATTCCGGTCATGCAGCTCACATACCAGTATCATACAGCCCAGAACGCTCAAAGCGTTCTTCCGATGACTCGGGTCTAATCCCAATCCACAGACACGCACCATGTGTGAGCAAGCAAGGCCCCAGGAGGTTGCGTCTGCAAGCCCAGCAACGAGTACTGGGGGAAAAGGAGAACCTTCTACAATCAACTGATCCCGTACAGCTCCCCGCGACACTCCCTCCTTCTATCTCTCGCAAATGGGAACCGATAGCGGTCCCTTCTGCCATAGACCCAGTCACTGTTGTATCCGCAGCAGTTCACGTTCAGTGTATGGCTCGCACCCGTATACCCACCCCTCATGGAACTGTATTTTTACACCTCTATCACAATAACCGCGACCTCAAGGAACACCTTGCGATTGTCGTTGATCCCATACAATATTCCGTGGATGGCCCATCCTCCGCACCCCCCATACGCAGCCACTCACTTGACGCAGTTTGGAGCGACGATGAAACAGAAGAAGATCGAATTCTCAGGGGAGCCTATGTAGGCAGACTTACCCCCGAAACTAAAATCGCTTCACGACCGGTAGACCAATCGTATCGACCCCTCGACGCACCGCTACCACTCGTCCGTATCCATTCCGAATGTTTCACTGGTGAGACTATCGGAAGCATGCGCTGCGATTGCGGAGAGCAGCTCGACGAGGCTATCCGCCTTATTTCTCAACCTATCCATGCCTCTACTTCATCTCCATCGCCAGCAACTGTGGCCGGACGGGGCGCTGTCATCTATCTCCGACAGGAGGGTCGCGGGATTGGCCTGTTGTCAAAGATTCGAGCCTACAACCTGCAGGACCTCGGCCACGACACTGTTACCGCCAATCTCATGCTCGGGCATAAGGCGGATGAACGCGGTTACGAGATCGCAGCAGCTATCTTGAGGGATTTAGGATTGGGTTCGGAGCAAGGGGAGGGAATTCGGCTGTTGACGAACAACCCAGACAAAGTTATGGCACTTGAGAAGGAAGGGCTGAGTGTGGTCGAGCGGGTATCGATGGTACCGAGGTCATGGAGGTGCCAAACTGAATCGGCCTTGACGCAGCCTTCAGGAAAACGGGAGGAACAGGTGGCCGGCGTCACGATGATCGGTGGGAATATGGTACATGGTGCAGACCTGGACAAGTACCTTCGGACGAAAGTCCTGCGTATGGGGCACATGCTGCCTCTTAGCATGGTAGACGGAAGAGAGGTGTAGAGGATCCCTCCTAGGTGCTGCTTAAATTTATGCTATTTACTTGTTGCTGTAGATCTAACGTGAAGGCTGTGTGATTATGTAATACGACTTATGATGGTACAGGTTGCTCAGTTCTCTGTGTCTTGTAAGTTGGAGCAGACGACGAAGACTGCCATGTTCGACCCACTCAACTCGACCACCTCCATCTTTGCCAATGGCGACGCAGAGACAAACCCACCATGGCCAACAACACCTCACGAACCCAACTCCCCAATACCCAATCTCCGTCGCGCGTCGCCTTCGTCTGTCACCACACAGAAGATAGATTCAGACAGTCCATTTGGAAAAGAGCCTAAGATCTATGGGGCACCAGAACCTGGCCTTGTCTCGCCACACACCACTGTAGGTTCAAACGGCGTCAAATACGAGAAGAAAGAACCTTACCTTCGTGTGCGGATCACTGGGTTGGACCGCAACAGAAGGGATATCCTCTTCAAGCTTGACGCTCAGGTGCGTGTGTTTGGCTGTAACCAGGCGTCGTCCTTTTCACATTTCACATTTGACTCGTTTCTAGACAAACCTTTCCAATTTCACGGGAACCACATATCGCAATGTGTCTCGTTCATTCGTCGAATTCCAACAATTTTACGACGCTTTGCTCAACAACTGTCCGCATACGATCATCCCCGCCTTACCCCTTGCCCAAACCTCGGCGCCTACTGACGAAGAAGACGATCGTCTGGTACGAATCATGCTACAGAGATGGCTAACTCGGATATGCGAGGATCCCATTATCATGCACGATGAGGATCTACGGTCATTCATCGAGAGTGACTTTGGTTACCAGCCAATGCCTCGTCCAAGACGGAAAACAAGCTCTGGATTTGGACTCATGCGCCGAGGTGTACCCGATGAAGATGAAGGACTTCAACGCGCCAGATTCGAGCTGACTAAATTGGAAACGCAATTCTTTGAGGCTGCGAAGGCCATCGATAAGCTTGCGATGACACGGCGATGTAAGCAACATCACCCTCATGTTTGTGACTGGAAATTGATGGGCGCAATAGCGTTATCCACTGCGCATGCTGAAATGGGAAATAAGCTTGTCAACGTTGCATCCACAGAAGCTCATCCCCCACTAGCAAATGCACTACAAAAACTAGGCAGGGCATGGCATAGCCTCGCCGACCTCGACCAAGCACAGTCCATATCCGAGTGTGTAGTCATCGGGGATACGTTTGGCTACCAAGGTATGAACGCACGTTCTGCAAAGGAGGCACTGCTCCAGCGAGCTGGTGTTTTGGAGGAGTACCAAGCCGCTGTCAAAGCTGCGATCTCCAAGAGGAGGAATATTGAGAGGCTAAAAGCTAGCTCTAATATCAGACCAGAGCGCGTGGATGAAGCGTTAGAAGAGTTGGAGGAGGTGAGAGATTTATTCACGTCTAACATGCAGGCCTTGATTAATTCGTAGGCAAATAAATATGAGCAAGTGCTCGCGCAACGTGCCAATGGCATCTCCCAGAACCTCCATCGTGCTTTGGCGACACACACCAAAACAGTGGCAGATGATATCGCGGCTGCTATGATCGAGCACGCTCGCTCTTCTATCCAATATGAGAAGCAGTTGCTCAGAGAACTCGAAGCTCTCAAGACAGATGTCGAGAACGCCAACTCAAAAGTTGCGCCACCGAAACCAAATGGTTACCCCAAACCTTCTATCGTCTTACCTCTGGAAGATCATACCCGACCTTTGGTGAAACCTGCAGCTACAGCTCCACCTATCCCACATCATTCCAGTGGGTTCCCCTCAAGTACAACTCCGGCAACGCAGTCCGCGTTCCGACAGCACACTCCTGTGCCACAGTCACCGGGTGCAGGGCCATCTACTGCACGGAGCTTTACCGCTCCATTGTCGCCGCCAGTCTCTGCTCTGCCGCAGGGTGGTCGGTTCGGAGATGGGACTCAATCCATGTTCGTGAAACCACCGCCTTTACCTCTTGGACTTCCAGTCGCTGGTCCTTCTTATTCGTCGCCTTCACTCCCTCAGGGACCGCTTGGTGGAACAATACAAACGGCTAGGGTTGCGTCTTCGTCAGCGGGCCTTCCCTTTGCCGGTACAGACCCCCTCTCTGGTCCGTTGTCGGCACCACCGATGACTGTTCACCACGCCTTTGATCCCCTTGCACACTTGACGCCCACGAATATGTCGCAATCGATGCGTGTTCAGCCTTCGAGGCCACGTCTAGATGCGAAAGTTGCTGCGAGCAAGTTGGCAAACATGTTTTAGCCTAAGGTAGACACGAGACCGTTACTGGGTTGGCGGTCGCTCCGTACCTCTCTTTTATATATGCTGCATGTTTCGACATGGACATCATCTCATTGCAAGCGAAATATCTACATATTCCGTGGCTAGCGCTCTTGCACCAGGTGACATGAAGTTTCAAGTAATATGCAGTGGTAAAATACACGGCGTCATGGTACATTTGTGCTCAATTGTAATACAACGCAGCAAGTACTCAAAGTAATTTTTTGAGTGCTTCGATAACTCGATCACCCAACTCAACAGTGGTGGCCTTGCCTCCCAAATCGGCTGTTCTCGTGCCATACCCTCCTATGCTCTCGTCGTCGAGAACCTTGCGAACAGCTGCTTCCACAGCTTGAGCTTCCCTTTCGAGACCGAGGGAGTACCGCAAGAGCATTGCAGCACTAAGGATAGTTCCGACGGGGTTTGCGATACCCTTGCCAGCGATGTCTGGGGCGGAACCGTGGATGGGTTCGTAGATACCGGAGGTAGGCTTGAAGGACGGGTCTGAAGGGGATGCCGGTGTCCCTGCAAGGGATGCAGAAGGCAAGAGGCCAAGAGAACCGGGGATGACACTGGTCTCATCAGACAAACTAGAAGCGGGCAGCATCAGATGGGCGCCTGGTATGGTGCTCTCCAAGGTACGTACATGTCACCGAACATGTTTTCGGTCAGAATGACACCATTCAACTTCTTAGGGCTGGCGACGATCAGCATCGCGGCAGTGTCAACCAAGTAATGATCGACTGTGAGCTGAGGGTACTCTTTCTGCAGGGTCTCGTTGACGACTTTCCTCCAAAGTCTTGAGCTGGCCAGGACGTTTGCTTTGTCGATCGAGTGAATGGGAAGAGGTGGGTTTGCTGTCAGAGCAATCTGCGCTGCAACACGCGTGATTCTTTGTACCTCTGGAACAGTGTACACCATGGTGTCGAATGCCTTGTCTCCGTCGCCTTGCTCTTCGCGGGGACCAAAGTAGAGACCACCGATGAGTTCACGGATAACGATCATGTTGACACCTTTTGCGATCTCTGGCTTCAAGGGGGAGTAAGAGAGCAGAGAATCGGAAGCAAAGTTGGCAGGTCGGACGTTGGCGTACAAGCCGAGTGCTTTGCGGATTCCGAGCAGACCTTGTTCGGGACGAACTTTGGCCTCAGGACCCCACTTGGGTCCACCGACCGAACCTTTGGGATGTTAAGATGGAACACCAGGATGGACGATCATCGAGTTGACTTACCCATCAGTATGGCATCTGCCTCCTTGCAAGCTCGCAGGGTAGATTCCGGCAGGGGATCGCCGTGCTTGTCGATGGCGATGCCTCCAAAGTCGTGAGGTTCGAGAATGAGTTTTACAGTAGACGAAGTCTCGGAGATGAGCTCGAGGACTCGGGTAGCTTGTGCGACTACGTCGGGGCCTTGATGGATGTTAGTTAGTGTGAGTGGGGAGATCACGCGAGGGGGAGATCGTACCGATTCCATCACCGGGGAGAAGGACGATGCGATACCTGGATGATCTATGAGCAACTTCTCGGTAGTCTTCGTGGATACTTACTGTTTGGGTGCCATGGCTGGATTGATATCGGAACGGAATCTCTGTTCGTCTATAAGTACCCTCTTGTGCATGATCGGCCGAGGATATATCGGGGCAGATCATTGCTAGTTCCCACGGCTATGTCCAGCCTGAGATTAGGTCGCACTGGACCTCGTCCTCTACTTATCCTCTACGCCATGTCCCAACGCTGCAAAAGCCTAGTCCTAGATTCAGGACCTCTCCTCTCTCTCTCTCCTCTCCGCGGATTAGCAGAGACATACCTCACCGTCCCCCAAGTCTTGGATGAACTTAAAGATAAACGCGCACGGGAACACTTTGAGCAGCTGGGACTCTCCACGGGTGTCCGAGTCAACATCCGGAATCCTGATCCTGCATCACTCGCGCAAGGTTCTTGCCAGGTCCCGTGTTCACTCCTGCTCTGCTCACCGGGCCGTCGCCAGTCATTCAGTTTGCGAAAAAGACGGGTGACTATGCTGTCTTGTCCCACGCAGATATTTGTGTCATCGCCTTGACACATACATTGCAAGCGGAGGAAAAAGCGCTATTAGAGAAGGCAAGTTGTCGTACAGAGCTGCTCGGAATGATTTCTTATCGTCAGAATGTAGTCTGCAAACGGAGAGGTACTACAACCTACTACAGAGGCATCTAGTCAAGGCGATGCGCAGGATGTTCCTCCAGATCCGTCTGCAGCATCGGAGCAGATCGATCCCTCTCAGCCTCCGTTGATACAAACCGTCGAAGCTGAGGACGTCGAAGATCTCACTCGCGCAACAGAAGGCCTATCAGTAGAAAATCGCTCAGATAGTCCCCAAACAGACGATGCAGCAACCGATCCCCCCGAATCCAGTTCTGATACTGTTCCAAAACATGCGCCTCAAATTCCACTTTACGACGATCCGTCAAGCGACGAAGATGATGGAGAAGGAGAGTGGATAACGCCTGATAACGTCGCGTTGCACAAGTCTAAGGCTCTTGACCTCCTTCCTTCATCCGCTGACGATCTCAAAAAACGACGGCGAGCCGACGAAGAGCAAGTTTTGGCTGGTTGCATGACTGCCGATTTTGCCATGCAAAACGTCATTCTTCAAATGGGGTTGACGCTAGTGGGCACAGAAGGTAAACGAATACAAAAAGTGAAGACATGGGTCCTCCGATGTCACGCTTGCTTCAAGTGAGTTAGGTTGGTTCACATCTCGAACGCACTGTTAAGCCCCATCGTCTAGAATCTGCAAGGACAGCTCGAAGCAATTTTGTCCTTCATGCGGAAATCCAACACTGATGAGAGCGTCGGTGACACTTTCCTCTCCGGACGCAGCTCCAGATGCGCCGGTCATGGCGATACATCTCAAAAAGAACTTCCAATACAAATTACGCGGGACCAAGTACTCGATACCGGCTCCCAAGCCTGGGTCTGCTAAGACAGGCCCAGGAGAGGGTTTGATTCTTCGCGAGGATCAATTGGAATATATGCGTGCCAAGAAGCGAGTAGATGGCAAGAGAGAACGAGAAGAGCAACGGATGATCAAGGGACTCGTGGATAGAGGTGGTGAAGGGGGCGTTGCTGTTGGGAGCTGGTCAGATCCAGACTGGATGCCAGGGATACTCGGTGGCCCAACGAAGGGAAAGTCAGGAGGCACAGACAGAATGCCGCAGATTGGTTATGGGAGGAAGAATCCTAATGAAAGGAGAAAACGGTAGTATATCGTGGGGTCCAGGATTAATACAGAGATGTTCAATGCTTGTTCGATGTAATTCATGAACCCAAGCTACGGTTCATGAATCGTCTCTTCTGGAAGGCCATCCACCACTTGCTCGGCTTCCCGCTCCCATCTGCATACAACCGTTCCACCAGTCGCGCAGCTAGTTCTTGACGGACCTGTGTCAAATAGGTACGGAGGTAGTCTAGTCGCGCGGTTAACGAGTGGTGATATGCAATAATCTTCAGATCTCACCCGCGTCTGCTCGGTTTCCTGGGGGAGCGTAGTGCGCGTTCAGCGGAAAGTTAGCGTCACCAGGGATAGGAAAGTTGTCCACAGAAAGAGTGTTCAGCATCTTGGAGGCCTCGATTTGCGTTGGGACAGTCTTGGCGGTACCGATCTTTGCTAGACAGTCTGAGACAAAGAGGATGAGCACGATGAGCAGACGATCCGCAGGCCCCTTGATTTCGAAGTTACGAAAGAGTGAATTTGCTCGGAAGAGGTCGAGAGTTTCGTCGACGATGTCAGCTTGTTCAGGATCGGCTGAAAACGCGTTTCAGTTGGAGATTCACAACATGGTTTTTGAAACATACCGACTGGGGCTGGACCGCGGATTTTAGTCTTGATGGGCAGGATGGACAGGTTGCCCACTTGTCTGGCATCCTCTACTTCGTTCAAGGCTGAGTGATATGCCTGAACGTGTACATGATCAGTGCCATTGCAGTCATCGGGATCACTGTATACTGACGGGCATGGTTCGCCTCTGTGGATAAGATGAGAGTCGTGTCTGTCACACAGCCACTAGTCCCCCCATAAACTTCAACACGCGGCCGAGTCGTGGCAAAGACATCCGTTGGACAAGCGACTTGGAAACGACCTCAACGACTTGAAGAATGTTTTCCGACAACGACACGGACGACGAACAGGCCCGGATGGTCTCAACTGAGTGGAAGAGACCATCACCAGACACTCTCACAAGTGCGTACAGGCTCATTTCTACGGAAGACTCAGGGGGTGACACGAATTCGCAGAGCTAATCAAACGTTTGCGTGCATTGACACTGAGGCTTCTCCCCCTTGAAGTCAATGTGAAGACTATCAATGATCCTACGAACAGAATCATCACCCCACAGGTGATATTCTCATACATGGAGGCTGCAGGCGACTTTGGGGATGCGGTAAGCCTACCATCAACGCTAGAGCTCACGAAGTGTATGTGAATGGCATTCGCTTAGCTTCCCTACTGCCTTCTTCGAGCACATTCCGAGTTTCTTCGAGAGGCACATCGCACTCCCGCTGACCACGGTGAAAATCTTGGTCGTGGTACGTATTTTGTTCTGGACGTTTGAGGTGGCGTGACAGCCAATATTGATGGAAATCGTCCAGCTGTTACCTGCGAGGTACTCGCACGAAGAATCGTGCATCAGACACCATTGGATAAAGTCATACCGATGATCACCAATAGGTACAGGTATAGGGAGAGCGATGGCGATATTAGCGAAGCCTCGAGTGCCCTTGAAGTTGCTATCGATAACCATTGGTGCGTTTCCCGAACTCTGGTATTGCCCAGTTTGTCATTTGTGCTGTAGCACGGTATTTTTGTCCTCAAGCGAGGTTCAAGATGGTGAGTGTCTCAGGCAGTCATGGGATAAAAATTGACACATCCTCTTCCAGTCGTGACCTCGCTCTGGAATGGTGAACTGATTCAATCTATCGATGAAGATGATGATATCCGCTGTAGGTTGACCATTCAAGTTCCCCGGCCTTTGTTGACACGTCTGTAGATATACCATACCACAAATCTCAACGCAGAGACTTTTGGAGTCATGTTGATCCCGCGCGCATGTCAGTACCTCGGTAAGTATCTTTCCACGAGCGCACATTTTTCAAACTTAGTAGGTTTGCAGATATCAGAACATCTTCCGAATTATCGTCTGGTTTGTTTTTTTGATCGTGTATTCTCAAGCTGGTGAGAAAAGACTTGTTGGCGTAACATCGTACCGTGGCTGATCCCCTGGGTCGGACAGTGAGAGAGCCCGTGGAACGACTGAACTCAGATCTTGTCTCTCTCGACGCTTGGGAGTATGCACTATATTTCATGTCGCTCACTTTCTGTCTTGAAGGTCAATACTCTGTTTCTATGCTGCGATACCTTGTTAATACTTGGAATCTTAGATATACACAGAGTAAGCCTTATTCTAAGCAATCGAACGTGTCTTGATGTGTTCGGTCCCTACTGACAGTGTTACAAACTCATCCACTACGCTTCCTGGCAATCTTTTGGATTTTGGAGCTTGGTCGCATTTATCACGGACACGCTACTTTTCCTCGCATTCATATTGCGCATTGCTGGCTTGGAAGCATCAGGAAGCCAGGCGACTGATTTGAGGTTGAAGAGCTTCCAGGTTCTCAGCTTCGTGGCCCCCTTTATCTGGTAAGCTCGGCTTCATTCCATTTCGACACATGCAACAATACTTATGTCCTCGTTCTCCAGGATGAGTGAGTACCCGTTCTCTCTCGCAAGTTTCCTGCTCATATGGATGCAGAACTTATAACGATATTTGATGGCTACCAGTAAGAACTCGGGACTTCTTCCTAACCATATTCTTACGATTCGCTTACACAGGTATATAGGAACTATGCAGATCTGCGTTGCGCGTATGCTCCGAGAGTCTGGCATCTTTTTTGCGGTATGCACAACGCAACTTGCTATAAGCATGAATGACCTTCAACTTCAACTAGCTGCTGTGTCTCTTAGGTGCTGGGTTCGTGCAGGCTATGTATGCCTTAGATGCTGCAGATGGTACTGTTGAGGATACGTCGATGGTAAGTCAGGATTTTCATCTCAATCACGAGCATCGTCACATTCATTTACCAGGTTATAAATGTCCTGCTCCAAGGTCTCCTTCAGTAAGTTCCTTTCATTGATTCACGCATAATGAGTTTGTCTGATATTCCTGAGCTAGGTCTCCGGACTATGGCAGATTTGCGAACAGGTCAGTGTCTAACGTTGAAACAAAAAACAACTTGCTCAACTTTTATCTCCCCTAGCCCTGTTGGCTTGACCCTGTACTACCTGTAAGCGCTAAGTTGTGAAACTTTTGATTCCTTTGCAAACAGAGGGCTCGTTTTCAGCTGGAACCTCTCAACAGCAGTGATCCTACTGAATGTCCTTATCTCCCTCTTCTCTTCTGCTTATGCCGAGGTATGACGTATGCTTCACTTTTCGAGTCCATCGTCTAATTAGTGATTGCTAGGTTGTCGGTGATGCAGAAGCTGAATATATGGCATTCTTTGCCTGGAAGACGATATCCATGATCAGAGCGCCAGATTCCTATGTGTACCCTGCGCCCTTTAATCTTATCGAGGTTATATTGATTGCACCTCTTGAGTAAGGCCGCCTCGGACATTCATAGACTATGATGCACTGACAAGATTCGCAGGTATTGTGGACTCTCAAGAAAAACGTACGCGAAAGTGAGCGTACTTGAGATCCTCCTACTACCCTAGCTAATACTATTCCGGTTAGGCTAATCGAATCGTCATGAGAATCTTCTTCTTCATACCGCTCGCTGCTGTCGCATTGTTCGAAGCCTCATCTACGCGTCAATCGTGGGTGATGCACTGGTTCAACGTAGGGGAGGAAATCGATGTAGACCACCCCGGGATCATCGATCCCGTGGTCGAAGGGCCTGATGCAGAGCATGGTTTGCGAATTAGCAAGGTGCCCTTCAATGAACTGGTCAGGAAATTCCCGAATACGGCCCAGGTAAGTACATCTATAACGTTAAGATTCTACTGTCGTTAACATGACCCCATTACAGTCGACCGAGGAGACGATATTGAAGGAGTTGTCAGATATCCAGGAGAGCCTTCAGGTTCTGACGCAAAGGCTTCACCAGCTCCGGACCACGGGGTGATGCAGTATGATCTCGCCCTTGGCCTCCAATATGTACTGATGTGGGACCTGTACCTATCTTTGCGAAATGATTAACCCGTGTTTGTTGTGATAGCGTATTGACTTACAACTGAGGTGCGCCAGAGGCAGTTCCACTGCTCGTTGTACAAGCAGGCCTGACGAAGATGGTGGGCAGTCGATGTGGCTCAGGTGTCACCATCATTGACAACATCAGGCTGTCCTCTGAGCTGGGTATAAATAT
>JBBPRG010000028.1:0-34632 GCA_038092895.1 Chalciporus pseudorubinellus | reverse complement strand
TTTTCACCCCCCCTCCCAGCCACCCCCAGCACCTCCCAATATGGTCTACAGACCCCCCAAAACACCCCCCTGATTGAGAGACCCTTGAATAATCAAAAACACATGAGATAGGGTGTGTTAGGGAGTTAGGGTGTGTTTGGATGTGTTTGGATAGGGGTTAGGGGACAGGGGTTGATCTGCAAAGAATGAGGGCCTATGTTGTACTGCAATGTATGTAGTGAGATATTACACAGTGGGCTGTATAATAATTGTGTGACAATAGGGCCAGAAACAGTTGGCGCGCACGGCGCGCACGGGCGCGCATGGTGCGCGCCTGCATGTTGCTTATGTAAGTTTTCCGAAAATGGATGATTATCTCAAATAGGCAATGTTATGTCATCATTATGCCATGTCCAAAATAGGCAGTCTTACATCATCAATGTTGAACTTCTGATCACATCATCATTGACATTTTCCCATACCTGTCATCACACCTCTGACATCATGCATACCTGTGGAAAGTGTCAAGCTTCCTTTGAGATCAAAAAGGAGCACTCCAAACACCAAAAGCAGTGTACTGTTGGTCTCACTGACACCATCACCTTCACCCTTCCAGAAATTGGTCATCCCATCACTGTTCACTTCAATGAGGAGCGTCATCACATCTGTCTCTGTTCTCCTACTGGATGTCCTCAACAGCAAGGTTTCAAAACCTTGGAGGGTCTCAAGAAACATCTGCGCAAAAAGAAAACATGGTTCCATCCATCCAATGCACCTGTGCCAGTGAGTTATCTTCCTTCCTTTCAATCTCTCATATTTATTTTGCTCTTGCAGTCCCATTCCAGTGATGTTCCAATGCTCAATATTCAGGATCACACAGCTCCCATGAATCCTTCTGATGATGATGGTCCACTCGTAAGCATCATGTTCTCATCTCATCCTTTCTGCTTTAAGACTCGCCATCATCTCAGAGTCACACCAATGACGATCACGAATCCCACCATCACATCGATACAGAACAGCTTTCTCTATCGGTGAGCACCATACTCCATCCTGTTCAACCACCCTTTTTCATCCTTGTTTCTCATGCTGGCAGACGTACGATCCAAAAGATGGTCTACAACATCATCCATTTTTGGAGCAGATCAACCTCGTCATCGATCCCGATTTACAAGCCATCTGCTGCAATATCTGTCTCGTCGCTCTCGCCCCAAAGGAAGTTCCAGCTCATCTTCGAAACAAGCATCACAATGTCAAGTTCAACAAATCCTTCTTCGAGGAGCTCGTCCAATTCATGCAAATCCATGAATCCCTTCCACATCCCCCTGTCTGTCAAGAAGACATGCCCCCATTCAGAGGATTGAAGTTGCTTGATGGTTTCGCCTGTCCTTCCTGTCCCGTGGTCTTGAGTTTGCCAAAGAATCTTCGTTCACACCACACTTCCAAACACCCTGACCTTCCTATTCCCAAAGTTTGGCCCCAATGCAAAATGCAACAGCTCAATCATGGTGGCCCAGCTCGCATTCTCTGGCGCGTCACCACCACCCAAGCACCATCCCCTTCTCCTTCCCATGTCGCTTCCCCTTCCCAGCTCATCACCGACGTACGCAACAAGGTCCTTCAATCTCTTCTTCCCAATCATCCAGTTCCTCAAGATGATCGTCTCATCTCTCCTTGGCTTTGCATGACACGATGGCATGAACATGTCGTCGGCTACGATCTCCCTTCCCTTAGATCCCTCGTACAACTTCCCAGCACCTCCGATCTCGATCCTGCAGCACCTGGAATCAAGGCAGCAGTGGCAAACTACTTCAACGAAGCCCTCGGTGCCATGGACAACACCGACGATTTGATCTTGCAGACCTTGAACTCTCCAGATCCACAAGCAAAGTAAGCCCTCTTTCCCTCCCCGCTGCTCGTTCAGATATCAACATTTCCAAATAGTGGCATCAGCAACACTCCCCTGCAGCCTCATCAGAACTCCACCACTCTCCTCAAGTATATTCAGCCCGTCATCGCCCTTCTCTGTCTCTTGCTTCGCTTGCCATTCCAAGATCACTATCACCTCCCCTTGCCTGACAACATTCAAGATCAGGTGGTCTCCCTTCGAGAAGCACTTCAAAACAAAGACAACATCTCCCCTCCTTTGCATCTACTTCTCTGTTCAATTTGGTTGACCACGTGGCACAGGTCCTCCGATAACCATATCCCTTGTCCCACCGAAAGACTTCTCGTTCTCCTCACCCTGAATGAGGATGGCGGCCATCTGGAACCCAAGGAGGTCACAGGCTATCTCGCCAAACTTCAATATTGCATTCGCTTGACCTGCCTGATGGAGATCAAGCTTCTGGCCGTCAGGCAGTTTCATGGCAACGAAGATCAAGCCTGCAACTCTCTTCTACCATGGTTCACAGAGAAGACCAACTCCCCCTTCAGTCGCATACGTCATCTCCAGCACTATGCCTCTGCCATCGCATACCAGACCATGAGTCTACCTTGCATCTGGTGGCTGGACCGCACAGATTGGAAGGAGCTTCTGTTCAACGGAGACAAGATCCACCTCCATCAACTCAGGACCATGTTCAACGCAAGCGGTCAAACCATCATCGATCTGTGGGAAAAGAACGTTTTGAAGGGCATCGATCTACGAGTATCCTACGATCACCTCGCAGACACGATGGGCAACACCGACGTCGGTTACTCCTTCCTCACAGATCCTCGCAACTCCTGCTTCCATAATCGTGACGCATTGGCACATGCATTCATGGAAAATCCAGCCATAAGGCAATCCTTTGGACATTTCCACCAAGGAAAGATGACTTGGAATTATGGAGCACTCAAGAACTGGCTGCGAGACTATGCAGAGTTTCAATTGCACCTTCTGATGCGTTGTGAAATGCTCAGTGGCGCTCCCCCTCGTGGAACAGAGCTCACTCCCATCTTGTTCTGCAACAGCAAGCATCGATCTCAACGCAATCTCGTCATCATGGGAAAGCATGTCGCAATCCTTCGTCGATATACCAAGTCAGGCTCCATCACTGGCCAGGACAAACTCATCCCTCACTCTCTCGACGCCATCACTAGCGATCTCATGATTCAATCCCTTGCGCTCGCACGTCCCTTTGCAGAACTTGCAATCTATCTCTGCAACCCCCCAAACTCGCAGGATCTCCTCAATCTCTATCAAAGCCATGTCTTCGTCAACGTCGACAAGCTGTTCAACACCAACGATCTCAGCAACATCATGGCTCGTACAAGTCTCACTCATGTTTCCTGCAAGCTGACCGTCAATCCATGGCGTCACATCAGCATCGCCTTCAAGCGCAAGCTCGCCAATTACACAGACGATCTCTTGGATATGGATGACCATGACACCATCGATGCCCTGCAGGCCGGCCATTCCCGTGCAACAGAAAATCGTATCTATGGTCTTAGCTCTGATGCTCTCGCTGGGGCTCCAGAAGATCTCCTTCCTCATTTCTTGCAAGCAAGCATCAGGTGGCAACTGATCCTCCATACTATGCCAGGCGGTCTGTGTCTACCATATAGTCAAGCTGGTCCAGCCCACTTTCAGCATCTCGCAAAGTCTGGTCAATTGGGTTCAGATGCACAGAAGGATGTTCTAGGCAACGTTCATCCACAGCAATTTGCTCTCTCAGAAGAGTCGATCGCCAATCGCATCTTGGACAAACTGGAAGATAGACTGTTCAGCAATCTAGAAGCTCGGTTCATCAAACAGCTGATTCCTCCCATCTGTGCCAACATCAAATCAATCATCAAAGAAGCTCTAGCTGGCAAGGCAATGTCATCACAGTCTTCTGGGATGGATGTGCATGACATCAATACTGGTAAGCAGGACTATCAACAGAAGTATTCACTCTAAGTAAGCATTGTATATGATTCTGCAGAAAAAGATCCTATTATGGATGAAGATGCAGATGCAGATGCAGATGAAGATGAAGATGAAGATGAAGATGAAGATGACAATGACAATGACAATGACAATGATGATGATGATGATGATGATGATGATGATGATGATGATGATGATGATGCAGACAGGAACAAGGAAAATCCCCAGTCAAGACTTTCCTCAGAATCAAATGGTTGGTGGGACCTGTTTCACGTTGATATGTTGACTGATTTTCTCCCCAGCAAAGGATCTAATGCCAACAAATTTGGAGGACATGGACATAGATGACCTTTATGCTGATTTCAGCATGGCACTGACACTTGGTAAGTGAAACAATGCTTCGCTTTCATACTTTGACTGAATTTCTCAAGCACCAACAAATCTCGAGAACATCGACCTCAATAACCGCAATTCACAACAGCATCCCCACCTCCAACATAGAGATGACATGACAATGCACTCCCTGCAAGCTCTCAGGAAAATATTGAATAAACCAGATGCAGCATGGATTTCAGAACAGCAACAGCACGCAGTCCTTGCCGTCATGAAACACGACACTGATGTGATAGCAATGCTCAAGACTGGAGGTGGCAAATCTATGCTGGCTATCATCCCCACCATACTGTCACCCAGCACAGGGACTGTCGTGGTCCTCCCCTTGAAGTCTCTCATGACTGATTGGAAACGAAAACTGGATGGTATGAAGATTTCATATCAAGAATATGATCCATCTGTCAATGGAAGGCAACTCAACTCCAGCATCAACCTTATTCTGGTATCAGCCGACCGGGCAACTTTTGGTGGATGGCGCCATGCAATAGCAGAGCTGAATGAGAAACTCCCTATCACTCGGATGGTGTTTGATG
Source organism: Chalciporus pseudorubinellus (assembly GCA_038092895.1). Lineage (NCBI taxonomy): Eukaryota > Fungi > Basidiomycota > Agaricomycetes > Boletales > Boletaceae > Chalciporus > Chalciporus pseudorubinellus. The sequence continues at coordinate 29,874 of JBBPRG010000028.1, read as the reverse complement.
AAGCACATCTTCCATTGCTGTCGAACGACTTCCGCACCTCGCTTGGACGTGTCAACGAATTACGCACTCAGAACATGCAACTCATCCTCCTCAGTGCCACCATACCTCCCTCCAGTGTTCCTGTCTTGAAGACATCGTTCGGGTTGTTGGAGAATGCTGTGGAGATCCGTGAAAGCAGCAATCGACCAGAACTGGAATATATTTTGAAGAAACCCCTTCCATCAAGTTTAGTCCCACAAGAGGTCATCGACATCGTATCACAGGAGATGAATGGGTGGGACACAAGGGACAGGGGACTTGTCTTTGTGACATACATGAGCGATGGAGAGGCCCTGAATGAAGCAGTAAGTCACTGTGCGTTTTTTTAGATGAATATCTTTGCCAATTCAGATCGTAGACCGGCTGGCCATTCTACAATGGCGCAAAATCCCTCGCTGACAAAAAGCGACTGGAGATGTACACCAATTGGAGAGATGGGATCACACCCGTGATGATCTGCACAAGTGCATTCAGTACCGGAAACGACTATCCTCATGTTCGACTCACAGTTCATTTCAAGATGGCCCTGGAGATGAGCGAGCTCATCCAGGCACAGGGACGTGGTGGGCGCGATGGAAAAGGTGCTCGATGCTACATCATACCTACAGCATCCCCTCAGCTTCCAAATATTCCAAGGGAAGCCCAGGATCACAAAGGCCAATGGTACGCACACGACTACATCTACGTTCACGGAAAACGATGCCTGCGGTATGGTGCAACACTGTACATCGATGGAAAGGGATTGGAGTGCAAGGAAGCTCCGACAAACATTCAATGTTCTGTCTGCAAATGGAAGTCTGAAGTCCAGACAATGAAGACCATCATCCAGGCACGACGTTCAGACACAAGATGTGGTACTTATCCACAATCAACAATGTCCAAATCAAAGCGCGAATTGGATCCTGCAATACATTCAAAGCAGCATTCATTTGCAGCTGCATCTCAGGTCTCGAAGAAGCAGCGTACCGAGCGAATGGGCAGAATTATGGAGGAAGCAGACCGGATGCGAAAGGCGTTGAACAAGGTCAAAGACCACGGATGTGGGCTCTGCCTTGTGGTGAGGAAGGGGTCCGCACATCACAACATATTTTCCTGCCCTGTTCTGGCCAGCGATTCCTGCGGAGGATTTGGTGCACTGATGGACTGGAAGAAGACGATCCGATATTCACACAAGGGGATCTGCTGGAAGTGTCATGTCCCTTCATGCTCCGACATGCTGCATACCGATTTCACCAGCAAGGAACTTCCATGTGAGTGGGAGGACGTGGTGATACCAACGTTATTTGGGATTTGGATGGATCAAGCCATTCGAGAAAGGGCGCAACAGGAGCTCGGAGTGAGTTGGATGGATATTCAAACATACACATCATGGCTGGGGGGAGGGCCATCTCAGCCGTATTACAGCAAGGCGATGGAGCTATACCTCTGGTATGTTGAACGAATAGCTGGATCACTGTAAATTGATATATATATCATATTCAACCACCTTCACGTATTTGGGGATCGGGGGGGGGCCGTCATCACCAATAACATGCGGCATGTCATGCAACAGTCCCTACAAGTCAATTGCAATGGAGTGTGAAGTTCATTAAAGTTCATTAAGGTTCGTTGAAGTTCGGTCGCACTGCAATGCACACTAGGCCTGAAATCAGGCTATCCACAGTCAATTGCAATCGAGTGGAACCATGTTTCATGCATGGGACCCTCCTAATTGTGCTCCATAGCTGAAGTTCGTTGAAGTTCGTTGAAGTTCGGTCGCACTGCAATGCACACTAGGCCTGAAATCAGGCTATCCACAGTCAATTGCAATCGAGTGGAACCATGTTTCATGCATGGGACCCTCCTAATTGTGCTCCATAGCTGAAGTTCGTTGAAGTTCGTTGAAGTTCGTTGAAGTTCGTTGAAGTTCGGTCGCACTGCAATGCACACTAGGCCTGAAATCAGGCTATCCACACGACAATGGTGAAGTTCCTTGAGGTTCATTGTGTTCGCAAAGTCGTCGAAGAGATTCCTAATCCAGATACCACCTACACACACTCTACGAACCCTGGTTCGAGTGCATGAACCTAGGCTCGCTTTGCTTATATAGGCTTGCAAAGGTTGTCCAACCTTAAGGATCCTGGTTCGAATACACAAACCTAAGCTCCTGTTGTGCCTAGAGGCCTTTAGGATGGAGTCTTGAAGTTGCATTTCAAGACAAAAACAAAACAATCAGTGTGTATCGTGTACTAATGTCCTTCGAAATGAATTTCATTTCCAGCCTGGTTATATAAATATTCGCTCATACTAGGCCTGTGATGTGTTACAGCCCGAAATCAAGTGGATCGCAACTCATGCCAGGGGTTGGGGATCGATGCTGCAAAGAAGAACTATGATGCTGATTCAAAGGAGGAGGGATATGGCTGTGGGAAGCTGTGCAGTATTCTTAATCCAAAGTATACATAGTGTGAATCGAAACAGACTTACATTCCTCATCCATCTCATCCCGAGTGCCATCGTCGTGTTTGGACTCTCCCTCTCCCTCTCCCTCTCCCTCTCCCTCTCCCTCTCCCTCCTCCATCCCATCTGTTGCTTCGGTAGCCACCTCCTGGCCCATCTCCACATCTGTCTCCTCCTCAGCGCCAGCATTCCTGCTCTTGTCCTCCAACATCCGCAACCCCATTCCAGCCATACCATTGACATCAGTATCTGAAGATACAATATGCAGTGACCATTATAAACAGGACACCTACGTACCATTTTTGCGATGCTTGATCTGTAATATATCGATCTTATACCATGCGGAGAGTGCGTTGGCAATCTCGAGACACTTTGCAAGTCCCTTCAATTGAGTGATGTCCTTCTCAAACCGCTTCCCAGATAGAGTGGGACCCAGAGCTACGTCATATGCAGCCCAATCTGGATGCGACTTGGATAAGCAAAAAATCCACAGTATCAACAAATCTTTGGTCATGACATACTAAGCTGAAATGGATCGATCCTCTCGAGATCGTGGTCTCTGTTTGCTGGCTGCATGCGCCAGGCCTCTACGGCTTCTGGATCATGTTGGCCAACAATGAATTCGGTTGCAAGGTAGTAGTCGAATAATGGGATCCTGGTGTCCACCGACAGTTTGTCACCAAGTGCGGCGCAGCCGAGGAGTAGTTGCTCCACGACCGTGTCCATGAATACAAGCATCCGTTGAAAGAAACTGATACCCCCTTGCAGGAGTGGCTTTGATCGTGATTTTGATTTTTGATGGAGGGTGATGTAGATCTCATTGATCATGTAGTACCGCCAGAGCAGACGATGGAGGTGTTCATAATACCACGCAGGAATCTTTGCCTTGATCTCTCTCTGGCATCCCTTGGTCTCCTGCTCGTATACAGTTGCCATGGGTTGCCCTTGCGTGTATTCCACTGTGTATGTCAACATGGAAATGAATCCGAGGATTTCCTCGTTGTAGATGTTGCCAGCGACATTTCGGGGATAAAGGAGGTCCGACATGATGGAGAATGGTAGGAATAGTGTGGGAACAACAAGGAGACAGGCGACCGCTTGTAGAAGAACTGCCAGAAAAGGATGTGGACTGAACGGTACTGGTCACGTTGAAACAAGACACATAGCAGAAGCCTCAATCAAGTTCAGTCATGTTCAGGCATGTTCGGACAGCCTGAGACCCAGAGCTTAGTTCAAATTGTAGATGCAGCATACTGCCACTTGGACATTGGGATTTGCTTTCAAATATATGAAGTACTATATGAGATTGCATGTTTAAAAAGAGAAACAAGATGCAACATTCAGATGTCCACGCCGCACAACAGAATACAATGGAATGATAAACAATGATGTCGCTCACGTCGCCTCAAGAGGAAGTGAGTGAGACGAGGCAGGGGGAATCCAGGGTGGGGCATGGAACCACCCGAGTCCGTCCATATCAACGAGAGAACTAACAGTCAGACTGGTGCATTGGATGAGTTGGGATTCAATGGAATGGTATCTACTGACCCTTAGCCTATCTCGTCTTTGTTTTCCTTTTGCTAGGAGGAGACTTGGTGGCGGCAACGTCTTGCGGAATGTATCAACAATAGATCTGGAAGAAAAGGTATGCCACTTACTGCTTTGTGACCGCCCACGCTTCCGCAAGTTATTCGCTTTCGGTTTGGATGTGGATGTGGATGCCTCTGGTAGATCAGGTGCGGATGAGGAGCCTGACACAGGGAACGTAAAGGCACTCACGGCTTTCGGTGCGCTGACGCGCCAGGGACGCCCGCGTCTCCCGCATATTCGTGGTTGCTGGCGCTGGTGAATGCAGAATCAGTCAATCACAATACATTCGGTCTAATGAATAAATATACTCGAGCTCATACCCTTCTCATTCTTCGTGTCCTTCTCCTTCTTCATGGTGTTCTCCTTTTTCATGGTGTTCTCCTTCGTCGTGGCCTTCTTCCTCTTCTTTGTGGACTTTTCATAATCCTCTTCGTCCTCCTCTTCGTCCTCCTCTTCTTCCCCCTCTTCTTCCTCGCCTTCGTCCCCATCTTCTTCACCTTTGCCTTCACTCTCACCGTCTGCATCCACATCTGCACCACCATCTCCATCTCCATCTCTGTCTTCCCCAGTCTCCTTGTCCTCTCCCCCATCTGCAGGATACTCCTCCTGGTCCACACCCACCCTCATATCCTCAGTAACATTCGGGTCGAAGGGGTCACGAGACTCCCATCCAGCCTCGGCCCATGTTGCGGTATATGCGTCCACTGCATCATTGACATAATCAGCGTAATCCAACAACGAGGAGAGCGATACTGACGGATCATCGGCCGTAGGGTATCGTCATATCGCTTCTGGGCGTCCTTCATGTAGCTCTGTAGCATTTCCCCGGACACATCCGGGGAAACAAGGCCTGTTGGTCCCGTACTGCGCCCCATCTGGCTACAATCTAGGAATAATAGTCAGCAAGGTCAATGGCCTCGACGATCATGAAACCATACACTCTTTCACATCCACTACGGATGCCTGGCTGATGTTCGGCATCCCTTGTGTGCGCGTGCGGCGGTATTCCGATATGTAGACAGGCTCGTGTCGGGCTACGAGGAGCTCTGTGACGATAAACCGGTCCATAATGGAGGCGATCTTGGCCTCCTCAATCACGTTGGATAAGTCTGCGCTTGTGGTGCATTCGCGCCAGATGTTGTTAAGATGGATGAAGTTCTGGGCAAGGACCACCCAGAACTTATATGGAGTAATTGGGGCACGCCTGTTTCGCAGCAGATGTGCGAGCATGAACCTACGATACACCAGCATTTGCACATGCTCGCCATAGGCCACTGGAACCGTGACTATGTGGTTTACTTTCCTACCAGTCCGATTGAGCAAGTACCAAGGGATCCCTCTGGTCGTGACTTTGTTTGGTTGTAGATATTCGTCTGCGGCGATAGAGGCCAATTCTGTGACCTGGGCCTTGTTGGGGCGCTCAGAGGGGAATCGGTAGTAGTTCATGGCTGATGGATACTGGTGGTTCAGGTTTGAGGAGTAAGTGGCGACCAACGTGTTTTCGTACGGTTCGGTAGGTTTCGGTGCTGGTCACTATTTACGGTAGTTATGGGGACGTATGCGCATGCCTGCAACGTGTCGCAATGCCAGGCGGTGCTGCCATGAGGTCGAATGTTACCTAAAAGGCTTGGTTGTAACGACGGAAACACGAAAACAATGTTGGGGCGTCCATGCCGCACAACGAAATATAATGAAATCATAAGCAAAGACGGGGTTCACGTTGACCCAAGAGGAAGGGAATCCAAGGTGGGCCATGGCGCAGCTGGAGTCTGTCCATATGGACGAGACAACTAACCATCAAGCTCAGCATTTGATTGGTCCAATGAGAGGAATTCAGGTGCCGAAGACCTGAAAGGAAAATTAAAACAGCGACATACGACTCGGTGGTTGAGCAAAGACCTATATATCATGGGACTGATATCAGGGGCACTACCATAAAGAAGTGGAAACATGTTAGAGGACTAAGACTCTATGAACAATCCAAACCTTGGTTCGTGAGGCTCGGATGTGATACCCAGGGCTTTCAACGCATTGTGAACACATTACAAGCCTCTAGGAACAACACGAACCTAGGTTCGTGCACTCGAACCAAGGTTCGGAGAGAGTGTAGAGGTGATGTCTGGGGTACTGAAAAGCATACAGGCCTCTAGAAACAGCACGAACCTAGGTTCGTGAAGCGTGGACGCGACGCCTGGGGCGCGGCAACACGTCGGGAATGTCTCCCACACGTTTATGAACAACACAAATCTCGGTTCGTGCACTTGAACCCAGGTTTGTAAGCATGGCAGTGACATCAACAGCATTCCGGAGGATCTTCTGCAATAACACGCACCTCGGTCCGTGCCACTCATGGAGTGCAATGAAATACAAATGTGGTAAATGAAGAGCACCACGACTAATAATAGCACTTCTCTTCTTCTCTTACATACCTCATACATCTATCACCAGCAGCCTTCAGGCTTAGTTATCTTTTCTACTTCCAAAGATGTTCCACGTCCAGAGCACGACAAGACGCGACATATTCTTTGCCTACAATGTCTATATCGGTATACATCCAGTTTCCACGCTGACAGCCGTAAGATTCTATGCTGGAGATGTCCATGTCCTCCGCTCTGAGGACAACCCAGCAATCTCCATTTATGCTGGATCTGGATGGATCCAATGGAATCCGAATGGCATCATGACTATCACCGTCTGTGGCATGGAGGTATATCCTGCTCCCTGCTCCAATCGGGGCATTCGATTCGTTCAACTCCGGGAGGAGGTCAACGCAGCCATCCGCCAAGGACCATCCAGTGTAGCGGTTCTAGCGCGGGTTATCGCCAAGGACGCTGGCATCGTTGGGGGGAGTGAGGTAGAAGGTCCAGTGGCTTCCGGCTCTAGAAAGCGTATTGGAGAGCCTTTCAAGATGCCTGACCCAAAGGCACAGAGGCTAGCGATCACTCCCAAGGGCAAGGTAGGCGAGATCCATACATGCTCAATGCTGTCTATTGACATGTTTGCAGGGCGTGCGATACGAACCGACAGCAATACATCAAGGTAAGTGCTAATCTCGACCTAACCCATGCTGTACCGACGCAGATACAGCTGGTTATCCACCATACCGCATGCAGGATGTTCAAACCGACATGGCGGTTGACCCTATCCAGCCCCTTCAAACATCAGTATGTGTGCAGACCGACCTTCCGATGGTCAGTACACAGAGCATCCAGACGGATCCAACGATGGACCCAAACCATCTAGCCGAGGTTGCGGAACTCAAAGCAGAAGTGGAAATGCTTGTGGAGAAGGTCTCCGCAAGCAATGAATCCATCAAGGTCATTCAAGCATTCGCAGAGACGACGAAGCTGGAAAGGGACAAGGCACTCGGCCGTGCAGACAGGCTCAACATCAGATTACGCAAGGTGACAGAGAGGCTCATAAATGTAGATGCGCAGCGCTCCGATGCCACGAAGACAATGATAGCTGCTTACATCAGGACCACCGAACTGACGGCTGGGCAGCTCATAGATGCAGTGCGCGACAAGATACAGAAGTTAGAAGAGGACCAGAGTTGCATCGCGTAAGCGCCACGATCACAGACATTCACTGCGATGCTGATTGGCTCACCTCGCTTCTCATAGATGTCGTGGGATCATGTAGGTTGACGCTGATGCTGATGCTGATTTGTGTGTTGGCTGAAACGACTGTTGCAGGATATTCGCGCTATCTATGCATTGCGGGCATTCAATATGCTACTCGTGTGGGATGAACTACTGGCTCCACAAGGTGGCTAAACGGCCTCGCCATAAAACTCGCCTCGACCTTCCGAGTGTCAATTGCCCAGCGTGTCGAGCGGAGTTCCCACAGGCGTTGACGAGTCCAGAGAAGCAGATTAGGGATGCTTCGGCCATCCCATACATACGCAATTTAGCAATGGATACAGTCGTCGCCGGCCTGTTCGATGAATTGGACTGCGCGTTAGTGAAGCTTAGCCAGTTGATGCCACAGGACCGGGAGGTCATGGAGTGGATGGCCACATATCGGATGGGCGAGGGCACCGAGGCCAAGAGACATTCAGAAGGCATGATGTAAGTCTATGACATACATCACTGGATCACTGTGTTCATCGCCCTCATAGTAGATCCTCTGAGGGGTGGCTGTACTTCAAGACGCGTGTGTGGCCAGGGATGTCCAGCCAGCGGATATATGAGAATGGCCATGTTATTGACAAGGACTACCATACGTACGTAGAACACCTACATTAGCACAGCTGTAGTTGTTCGTCATAGCAGACTCTATATAATGGTATTCTAAGTGGTGTGGCCAGGAATCCTGGCCTGCTCCCTCTTGGAAGGTAGGGTATCGCATCACCCAGTTCAGCGGGTCACATGGATGGACACGATGGGTCTCTGACAGGAAGATTGGTTATGCCCCAGGGTGGCTGGCCAGTAGGCCAGCCCAGATGGTACCCAGAGGTTAGAAACTAGCAATGGAATCCTGGGCTGCTCTGCCTCAGAAGGTAGGTTATCACATCACACTGTTAGGGACGACCCAGCCACTTAATCGAGACGGTACAACACGGTAAGGATGGGTGCTCCTCTCCGATTTCTGTTGTCGTGTTTGGATCAAATCACAAGTACATGGACAACGAAAGCGAAACGAGTTGAACACAGCAACATAGCAATCCGAAAATAAGATTGAGAATGACAAGCTACACCCACAAGTCCCCCACTTCAACCCAAGCCTCTTCCTCATTCTTATCAGGGTATTTGATGATGGCTCACCAATACAAGACTTCTCAGGACCCAGCATACATGGTGAGGTCAATGATCAGCTCACCTATGAGAGACTTCTCTGGGCCAGCAGGCTTGGTGATGTATGCCTTATTAGTGAAAATTACCATGCCCCTAGACCTTGAGAGGAGCGGAGTCTTCTTCAGGTCCCCCACCTCAACCCAAGCTTCGTCCTTGTCCCTTGTCCCCCTCATAGTAGTTGATGATCAGCTCTCCAATGGGAGACTTTCCATGACCAGCATACATGGTGATGTATGCTTTGTTGGTGAGAATCACCATGCCTCGGTGATGGGTGTGTGAAGTAGGAGGGAAGGGAGAGGTGCTATTGTTAGCTGTGGCGCTCTTCTTTTACCACATCTGTATTATATAGCAGGACTCTATGAATCACACGGACCGAGGTTCGTGGTGTTTGTAAAGTCATGGAAGACCCTCTGGACGCTTTGAATATCACTGCTATGCTTTACGAACTTTGGTTCGAGTGCACGAACTTGGGTTCGAGTGCACGAACATAGGTTCGTATTGTTGGCCGAAGCTAGCTACAACACCTTTTGGAGGTCCTACACGTTCAGCCAAATGGCACGAACCCATGTTCGTGCACTCGAACATTGGTTCATGTTGATGTGTAAGCTCGTACCACTCGTTTCATAGTTGTACTAGCATGTTATGTTGGCACTCAGATATGTACTACCATGTTCGTAGACCGTTCGGACAGTGCAAGCAGTCATGTAGTATCCGAGTGCTATTAAAGGGGTGTTCAAATGTTCGTGCAGTGTTCGTGCAGTGTATAGTGTCCGTGCAATATGTTGGTAACCTCTGCAGTCATGCTTATCCGGAGTATGTGGCATTATGTAAGCGTCATCCACATGCATGCATTTCAGGACCTTGCCTCGACTATCACCATCCACCCGCAAATCATGGCCAATTCCATATCCCGCTCCCAGAAATTACCTCATGGATCTCTCTTTCCCCACTGTCGCGTGAGGGAGCTGGACATGGGCCAGCTCCTAGTTGAAGGACACACCCTCAAATGGGAGGCCGATGGTGTGTCGCTCATCCTCGGCCGACCGCAAGGACCGGGGCCCGTCGTCCTTGTGAGTGCACCAGAGCACTATGCGGATCTTCTACGCCGATTTGCCTGGCGTCAGAACGTGCTACGGGTGGTTCTCAACAGAGGCACAATTACGCAGGACATCGCTAGGGCGATGAAACGCAACCTATGGTATGGGAATGAGATCCTCACCCATTCAGCAGCAGCCTTTCAGGAGGCTAAGAGGGGACATGGGAGGGCCCGCCTCTTCGACATCTTCATGCTGGAGGAGTGCTTCGTGGGACGCCACGAGCAGGCGGCAGTTATATTGTGGCAGATGGAACATCCGAACACCAACCTACGCTGTCTGGACGTCATGGACAAATGTGAGAAATGGACTGCACTTGATAACCCATAGCCCACTAATCCAGCATTCACACACAAGCCAAAATGGACTGGAGGCACGCTCAAGTGGCCTTTGGCCCTGACTGGGAGGGTGAGATACACCGGTGGGAAATGGAGAGCAGCGATAGAGACCTTGACGGCCACCTGGTGGAACAGGCTCAAAGGCTGTATCGAGAGTGGTACGATCACCCATACCCTCAGTGGGTAAATCAAAATCGCTTCTATGCCGGAGGTGTGTGGCCACTCGGTAGGCACATCCATATGCTGATCCGTTTGGTTCCAGATGTTCTTGCAGATATCGCAGACGCAAGTGGGTCAGATGATGAGGGGGAGGAAAATAAGGAGGACAACAGTGACAGCGACCCAGATGATCAGATGCCCACTGGGACTCTACCCAAGGCGGAGCCCCAGACCTGGTCTAAGCCCAAACCCAAACCCGAGCCAAAGCCAAAGCCAAAGCCCAATTACAAGGCCAAGGCCATAGGATCTGCAGCAGTGTCCATGCAATCAAGTTCCCAAAGAAAGCAGACGGTAAATTGGAAGGGGAAAGGGAAAGGGAATTAGATTGATCCTCCCTGTTAACTGTCATGCAGCGGCACTTTGAACACCTACTCCACATGTATTGTACAATATGTCTACTCTGGGCTGTAAAGCATTTGTGGGATAGCATGCTGAGTACTCAGTGGTAATCCAGCTTATGCGAGCGTGTCCTATGCCAAATAAAATTCACGTATTCGACAACCTCCGCTTCCACTCCAGCTGGATGAGCGGCCGTGTGGTAGACTTTGTCATTAGTAAATCCTTCCAGGTCATCACTCGTTTTTTCACCTAACTAATGGTCAGATACTAGGTCCTCGGTTTTAAATGTAGTCACACAGCAAAAATCACCGATGCTGTCCAATCTAGCTTGAACTTGTCTAGGGTGCTGCAACGTGTGGGTCCTGATCGATGATACGATGGATACAGAGCGGGTACACGACATCACACACTCCACGTCAAGCTTTTCCCCCACTTTCTGACCTCTGATTTTTCCTCGATGTTGTGCCCTCGATGATCTCCAGTTCTGAACTGTCATCCTTCTGAATCTGGTCGGCTGTCACACTGCCACATTAAGTAAGCCACTGCGAGTATCGTACTTGTACTGATCAGTGCTACTTCAACTTCAACATTACTCTCTTTTCTCTTTTCTCTTTTCTCTTTTCTCTTTTCTCTTTTCTCTACCACAACTCTCTACATCATGACCAATATCCTATTCCCCTTCTCCATACCCTCATCCAGCGAGCTTTCCCTCATCAGGCAAATCCAGTACATAGCCTCTCACCCAGAGGATGATGGCAATTTCTTCACAGTCAAGGTATTCAACACAGAACTTGGCACATTGTGCGAGGGCAGTGTGCAGCTCCCTGCATTCTATTACGAACATGTCCTAATAATATACCCCAATCCAGGATGGCCATCCCGTAAAACCTTCTGTTTAGGCCAAAAGGACATGTCAACGGAATGCATTTATGCTACTTTCAAGCAAAAACAACATTAGGACGTTGTGCTTGCTTGATTTCCTTCATTTCAACACCAATCCATCCTGTTAAGTGGTCCAAATTTAGCACACATGTGCACTAAATTAGATGGCCAAAATGATGGATTCATTTCAATTTCAATCTTGAGGATAGTGCACATGTGTACTCAATTCCATGGTCACTTTCATTACTCATTTAACTTATAGGAACATTTTAGTACACATGTGTACTAGCACTTGCAGGGACACCAGCTTGAAAGTCTGTGTCAGAAATTGATTGTTGGGCTAAATATCCAATTTTTAGTGCACATGTGCACTAAATTATTATCTAACACATACCAGATGTAGCAGTTATAGCCATGGCATCAGCAGATGTAATCTGGATTCTTGAGCGCTTGAGCTTGGCTTGGACTTTCCATCCAGCAAGTGTGGTGGCCAATGTCATCTGTGTGTCGTCCTGTAACTTAACTGGCTTGGTAGAGGATAATTGATAAGATGTAGCCCCAGTGTCATCCAGCATAGTAGCATCCTGCGCCTTCCAATAAGCATGGTTTTGCTTCATTGTTGCAAAAGATAAGTGTTCGAAATTTGGACCATAGCCAAGTGCACTGAGAGCCTTGACATATTCATCATGTTTCAAGGGCTTTACTTGATTGATGGTGGGGTCTCTGACCTGAGTGGTCTGCTTCTGGATGACAGAAGCCAAATCCTATGGGAAATATTGTAATTTTAGTACACATGTGCACTAAAATTCACTTTTACTTACAGCCAGGAAGGATTTCAGGCTATGTTCCAAATTGGCATCCAACTTCAAGCCTTGGGTGGTTTGAATACGTCCAACACCTGCCTGCTTAACCAACCAAATTATACCATCAACAGCTTCAACACCAGCAGCTTCAACACGAGGTGCAACAATAGTTTGCTCCATTGCTTTGCCAATCGTCTCAATCCTATTTGTTGTTGGCAGAACTCGAGATAGGGCCAGGTTGGTAAAAGAGGGCTTGACATCATAGTGGTTCCATCCATCCCACTCAACATCAAGCTCGTGAGAGAAGAGAAAATCATGGACTGTTTGGATAAGAGTGATACGAAGGTCCCAAAAGATTTCGACAGAGAGGATATTGAAACGACCTGGTAAGCGTCTGACATCAATGAGAGCATGGCGGATGAAAGTACTACGTTTGGAACGTGGTATGAGCTCCCACTCCACTGGAGTGGCACAGAGCACTTGATAAAATCCACGAAAGAGATCTTTGCGTATCTCAGATGGTGACCCATCGAGGGCATTGTTGTAGATTTTGTCTGTTGCCTTGGGTTGCACAACTTAATGAGGTGTATTCTCCAGCTCGGTTTGATATTTGGCCATGAAATCCAACAAGGTATCCAGCCATTTGAGGTTGCCAAACTTCTTCAACTGTTCCATGTTGTCCTTTAGAGCAGCTGCTGCCCAAAGTTTGTCAGGAAAAATATATGCTGTGGCAAGCATGAGAGCACCCAGCACAACACGACATTGGGAGAAGAGCAGAGCAATAATCTATGAAGCATTAGCATATTAACAATTTTATATAAGGGAAATCATACCTCGGCAACAAGTTCTTCGTGTAATTTGGAATTTTTAACTCCAAGTCTAAGCTCACACCAGACATTCAAGGTGCCCCAAATATCCAACCACATCTGACCAGCGCCACACTTGGCACTGAAGCCAAAGTTAGACATGAGGAACAACCAATGAATGCACTAAATTAAAATTTTAGTACACATGTGCACTAAAATTCAATTAAATGTTTACTTACCTCTGTGACTGCAAAGCTAAGATCACCTGTTGTGCCAGGTGCAATAACCTTGATGCTTGTCGTGTTCCACAATGACATCATGGACTGCATGCACATAGGGCTGAAAAGAGGCCAGGAGGTGGATACAGGAATGCGAGTTTCACTGGTGGGAAGATAACCGCGATGCAGCCATTAAAGCTTTATAGTGAGATTGTGCAAGGCAGGTGCAGTAACATCCACATTATTGATAGTGAGCTTGGACAAACACTTGGTTGTCACATCAATGAGGGCAGCAAAATACTTGGCATATGCTTCCTTGTATGCCTGAATTTCCTTGGCTTCTTGTGAGCCAAAGAGATGCATGACTTGGGATAGATGGCTGGAAAAGATGTTGTTTCACTCGCTGTGAAGGTATGTGATGTCATTTGGATTGTCAAAGGAAGCAGTTTCGAGGATGGAAAGTTTGGGTCGTATTACCTTGTTAGAACTGATACAGCTTTGTTCGAACAGGGGCTGAAACTTGGATTGCAGGTGCTCCAGGACTTTTGCTTCTTGTTTTTCATCATCCAGGGCATTGATATTGTTACCCAGAATCAGATGACAGGCTTGATCAAGAGTTGGCATCTCTATGGGTGAACAAAGAAAAAGGATGGTATTCCACATTGGCTTGAAAACCGAGAGGAAAAGCTATAAAAATACAATTTTTAGTACACATGTGCACTAAAATTCAATTTAAATATTAACTTACACCAGCAAAGTGAGGAAGAAGATTATCTGCAATAAGGGAAACATTGATATGGTCATTTTGTTCAAATGCCACAACTTCAAAGATGCAGGTCAGCAACATGGTGAGTGATTCACGCTGAAGAATGAGGTTGGAGCGTGAATTGGTTTGAGATCATTGTTCTTCCCAAGTTGTGACCAGTGTCTGATAGGCCCTCTTGGCCAAAGGATCCTCTGCAGAGTGTGTTGCTTCACGCAAACAGTGTAGCAGATTCTTGAAGAGTTGCGTGTCTGTGTCCTGGCAGTGGGGTCGAAGTTGGTTGGAGGAAATCTTGAATATAATAAGACCAGCATCATCCCTGTCTTTGATAGCATCTTATAGCTCAGAATTTAGTACACATGTGCACTAAAATATTGGGAGAATGGCCTACCAAGATCAAATATTTCAGCAAACCAAATGGCCTTGGTAGTAAGATTCTCTCGTAATTTCTCCAGCTTTTTCTCAAGCTGGGTATGATTCTCCACATTGGATTGGGTAAGGTCAGATTGGAAAGCGTAAAAGGTCTCCAGATCCTTCTTGTACATCCTTTGCATGAGTGTAACATGATGGTTGCCATCAAGCAGTTCCATGACAGCATTGGGAGATAAACCAGCTGGCGACCACTGAACAAAGTTGGTTTGGATACCTTCATCGGGTGTTTGGATGAGTCCACCAGTGATGTAGTGATGTTGGACTGCGATCTGAATGGCCTCTACACAGACAGTGTTAGCTAGACCACCAGTACTAGCATCCTTGAGCATCTGAGTAACCAAAGTAGGGTTGACATGGTGTGGATTGTAATTTTGCTGGGCAAGCTTGGGAAATCCTAGGCGAACATCTGCAAGACTTTCAAGCATGTCGCTGAAGTTGATAGTCGCCTTGTCAACAACAGTTTCCTAATTGCATAAATGTCAGCAACAGGGTTATATGATGTGACAATTGAAGTTTTAGTGCACATGTGCACTAAAATTGAAAATAAAATAAAAATAAAATACAAATAAAATTTTAGTGCACATGTGCACTAAAATAAAATAAAATAAAATAGAATAAAATAATATTAACTTACTTTGGCTTTTTTAGGCTGTTTGATTTGTGTGTGTGTGTTAGTGAAATTAAAATCAGATACAAATAATGACATACAGCCTTTTGTTTGTAGATATTGTTGAAACAAATAAAGATTGGATAAATGGAGAAGATGATGGTTAGAGATCAAGTTGCAAAACTTGTTTATATCATCCAGATTTTGTTTATATAGTATCAACTACAAATTAATTATGTAGTCACCTCAAATAAGACATTACATAATCATGCAAATATATCAATTAGAATAGGTTAACACTTAGATTACATAATTAGCCCCTATAAAAACTCTATGTAAACTCAAACATAGAGGTTATAAGTCTTTTAAGAGATGATTATATAAGCAAGCTAAATTTAATCTGAGTTTTAAATAACTTTGATGGTTCTAAGAATACACATCATAACAACCACTCCTGTTCTTGCTTCTTTACCTTCCTATTAAGGCAATTCCTTTTTTGGTAAACCCCTATTCTCCAAATACCCCTTTCTCACAATGTCGAAGCCAACTAAAGCCTTGTTTGTTGCTGCTAAACTTGAACAAAACTTGGCACAAACTCAGCCAGCTGAGGTAAGAATTTAGTGCACATGTGCACTAAGTTTCTAATTCATTGGTTAGCCTGAGATCACATCTGCTAAGGTAGATAAAGAAAGTGTGTCAATGGATGTGACAATTGACATGGAGTCATCTATCAAGGTGAGAATTTAGTGCACATGTGCATTAAGTTTCTAATTCATTGTTTAGTCTGTCATTGAAGCTGCTGAGGTATGATTTTAGTACACATGGGTACTACATTTGAGTTAACTAGGTATTCTAGACTCTATCTGTTCATTTGACTCAACCAGCTAGCTCACCAACCAAAAATGACACTAATACTGCTGTAAGGGAGCACTGTGCCATATAGCTTGAGTGCTAATATTGGAAACAAACAGATATATGACTCTGGGGATAGACCTCTTCATCACCCATATCTTGACTCAATCAATCTCATAATTGATCCAGAGTTGCAAGCCTTTTGTTGCAATATTTGCAAGATTGCCCTTGCTCTTGACAGTGTCAAAGTCCATATTCGAGACAATCACAAATATCTCAAGTTCGATGAACCACGATTCTTTGCTATTGTAGAGGCAAATTGTATCAATTCTCACCTACCACTTTCTCTGGTTGCCACCACTCTTGAGGGACTACCACCATTCAAAGGGCTTAAATGCTTGGATGGTTTTGCTTGTCCAGAATGTCCACAGGCATATGGTTCTATCAGGCAAATTCATGAACATTTTGTGATAACCCATATCAATATTCCATGTCCAAATACTATTCCTTCCTGCAAGATGCAACAATTAAGCAAAGTAGAATCTAATTGGAAGCTATGGCATGTCACTCACAGGACAACATCAGTATCCACTGGACCAGATCATCCTATGATTGAACAACTCATTCAAACTCTGCGAAGTCACAAATGAAGCCAATGCCACTATTATCTCCAATGATGAATGCCTGGTCAGTCCATGGCTCTTGACTTCCCACTGGCATGAACTTGTTGCACCTCATACCATCTTCCAACTTCAATCCTTACTGCGACATTTGCTGATATCTGGACAGGACACACATACTCCTGGACTTCAAGCTGCTGTTCTGGAATATTTCAATGAAGCACTTCTTTTATTGGATATAACAGACGAGTTGATATTGAAAAAACTAAATTCGCCTGAGCCCAACAAAGAGTGAGTGATTTAGTGCACATGGGTACTAAAATCTTGAATTAACCACCATGCATTAGATTTAATCATATCCCATTGCATCATCATCAGGAAGCTAACACACTCAAGAAATATGTGGAGTCAGTGGTTTCTTTGTTGGCCTTCCTGATCAACACGTCAGGAAGATGCAGGTAAGATCCTGGGTGCAAAGCCTCATGGAAACATTGCACCATATAATGGGTGAGCAAATTCAAAGCTGGCATCACAGGCATTGAGCAAAAGGGGGGGGGAAATGAATCGTAGTCAGTCTTCGGTTGCGAACACACGGTTAGGAAGGTTATTTGGTCATATTTGTCATGATTAGTAATATCAAAACAAAATGCGTGAAACCCTCAACAAGTGGTCTGCGTGGCAAGGATGCTACACTGCAGCTCAAACTCTGGTGGCATATGCCAGTGAGATGATGGGATGAAGTTTGCTGTAAGGGTGAAGCGCTTTCCGGCCCCAGATGGGAAGAGATCCTGCAGAGCAAGGCATGAGCTGCGAACCCTGAGACGATGAAAGTCTGCCAACGATGCATGCAGTGAGCGTGGCAGACCCAAAAACAAGGGGGGAGGCAAGGGTGCTTACATGTTGGCTAATCGTGAACGGGAGGGTGCATTTAGCGAAGGAAGGTGAGGCGAAGGTTTGAGTCAGCCTGCCAGTATGGCACGAGAATCTGGGTGTGACAGCACAGGTAATCAAGGAAAGCATCACTGGCCCAATGCCCCTTGATCTTGACCATGTCAAAAGATACATTGGGAAGAAGGCATTCGAGGGTGGAGCTGATTCAGATGCCGTGGTCTTTTAAGAGTGGCAAACCAGCTGTCTTTTGCATGGTCACGAGGATTTGAAGGAACTTTTGCCTCATTAGAGGGTGAAAATGAGACTGCCATTGATGGGTGAAGAGTTGGGCACTGTGCAGGGGATTAATTATGCAGAAGTGCACAATTAGAGTTTCGCGCAGGTCCGCTGGGCCTACCTGCTTGGCCCAACTGACGTCTTCGCTTGTGGTGTGGATTTGGTACCAGGGAGATGGAAGTGGATGACCTCGAGGCTTTGCTGGTCCTGCTGGACGCTGACAACAGTGCGTGTTACAAGGATGGAGAGGTTGAAAGAAGTAATGCTGGGGGTGGTGAATTCACCAGTCCTGGCTGGTGCAAAAAAGGTGGTAGAGAGGCAAGCGAAATGGCCATGTCCAGTGGGGAGTTGAGGTTGAGTTGCTTGTGGATTTTTTGGATGATGCTGATTGCATAAAGCTCGTGTGGTGCATGCTTCAAAGTTGGGGGAGATAAGGATTTTGAGCCCTTGAGCAATGCATTTGTTTCATTCTCATTGAGGGACCAGCTGACACCACGGATGATAAGCCAGGCATGCATGCTGCTGATGTAGTTCACAATGGCACTGTTCTAATAGAGCCCTGTCACAGTGGAGATGAAGGGTGGGATGAGTTCGTGCATAGCTGGAGCTCGCTGGTACTCTGGAATGCCTTTTTCGTTGCAGAACATATGGAGGACAAGTCTGATCTGTATGTTTCCTTGTTCGAGTCTGACCATGTGCAGGTGATGACATTGTAGATGCACTAAGTATCAGCATGTGAGAATGGGAGTGAGGGAGATCTGGGAGTTGAGGGCTTCCATGTGAGTAGTCAGTTCTTGGCTGGGCAGCTGGGATGGAGTGAAACCTGCAGTCCCTGATGCCTTGTGGGGTTGTCTGTGCTGGGCCTGGTCCTGCCAGTGATGGTTGCCATGGTGATGTTTGCTATGCACAGGGGCCTGATGGGTCTGCTCTTGGTGGACTCGGAAGAGGCAAGCTGGGACTGCTGAGTTGTCCAAGTCGGCAATGAGGCACTGGAGCTCTGTGGGTATAGGACACTGGAGTAAGGCAAGGTCAAGGGAGAGCCACATTCCACATGAGATAGGGTCTCCTGGGGTACCCCTGCTTGGGATGTATTGGGCGTGCAACAAGCGCTTTGTGCGATCCAGGATGGAGTGAATGGGTTGAAATATGTTGTTGGCGGGGCAATTTTGACTCTGTCTGCCCAGGCATATGAGATATGTGACCCCAAGATCCCAAAGAGGCGAGACATTGTGGAGTTTGGAATCCAGTGTTTCGGGAATTGAATGTGGAGAAGCATGGCGCTTTGCGCTCTTTTTAACACAACTGCATTGACCCATGCCATGAAGGACATCATCAACCTAATGACATTACAGGACAACCATCTTTCCATACTGCCTGATGCCGGGAGGAGTCTCTTGGTACCTCCCTCTATCCCAATGATGGATTTTCTGAACCTGCACAACACTCCTGATCAGAAATGTCCAACTTGCCTTGCTGCAGAATTGTCTGAGGTTAATTACCCCCCTGCAGTGTTCTTGCAACCTCCTCCGCAGGCCCAGGTTGAGCAACTGATATCCCAGTACAAAGCTAGCTTGGCCAAGGAGGAGTCTTCCTTCAACTCCATTTGAAATGAATGTAGTGGCCAATCCCTCTGACTACCTCTTTGGATGCTCACCTTTTGGATGGAGAAGTACTTGGCACTTTCTGGGAAACACTCATGATAGTGAAGCCGGCAATGGGCTTTGCATATTGAGGGCGGAAACTCCTCCACAGTTGACAGCGTCCTCTCCAAACTGCCGTGGAAGTCACCAACTCTTCTAGGTTCCATGACTGAAAGGCTCACCATGCTTCTGGGGTGCGGATGGTTATTGTCTGACGTCATAGACCTCATGATTCATCATCTTGCATGTTCTGTTTGGGAATCCGACTCCCCCTGCCTCAGCATTGATGCTTCTTGACACCAACTTTGCTGCTATAATGCAAGCTACTTCGGATGATTGCCTCTCTAGGGGGGAGGTGGGGCTGCTGAAGACAGTTAAGTGCATGGTGGATTCTAGACCCCGTCATTTCATCTACTTTCCTCTCCATGTCAATGGAAATCATTGGACTGCAATTGTGGTGAATTTCCAATCAAGAAAGGTATTGTTTGGTGAGTCCCTATAGCAGTGCCAGTGTTCTCTGTCTGACGGGAGTCCAGCGGACTCAATGTGCTCCAGCCTTGAGTTCTTCCAGCTCTTCTGGAAGAAACTTAACCATTGGTTGACTGGCCAGTTCTGCGATTGCTTTGAAGTCGAGAAAATGTTGTGCACCTATCAAGATGACAGCTATTTCTGTGGGATTATTGTGATCAATGCTATTTCTCATGTGATTCTAGGCACGCCACTCTGGACCAACTCCAGGAAGAATACCAAATGTCTGGGGTGGTTTTTGAAGCTGGCAGGTGATTGCATGCCGGATCCATTTCCAAATAGAGCTCCTGTCTTTGAAGACCTGTACACGCTCTGGAATGAGATTGAGGACTCTCCAGGCTGGACTCTGACGCTTCTCCACTGTGGGAGGTATGATTCAATTCGCAAGACCTTTCCAGTCAGTGAAGGAAACTGCTCTCGCTTTTGAATTAAGTTTGGGATCAGGTTCTTAAACTATTTTCTGTACTGCCTGTGGTTTGCCTCACTAGACCGGCAGCTTTCCAATGATGTTTGATGTGACCTGAGGTGCATTGGTAGATTTATGGAGTGGCTGTGGTCCACCGCCTTTGAGGACCTCGAGTGTAACCACTCCTTCTGAAGCAATTCTGGCGCCGAATCGTGCTTGACCCCTGTGTTTCCCAAGGGTGTTGCTCCACTCCCCACGCTCACCTACTTCCTGATGGTGATGTACCACAAGAACACGGCTCCACTGACCATGGATCTGTGGCACTTCAGAAGTTGGATATCCGATCTGAATGTATATGGTAAGCGGAGCATCTTGAAATTACTTCCCCAGGCTCATGCTTCCTGGTGCTGTAGATTGGTTGAAATGGGAATGAAAAAGCCAGGCAAATGGCATTCTGCTGAGCTCAATGCCTGATGCTTGCAGTGAGGACCCCCAAGTATTGCAGGATAACGATGCTGAGGTTTCAATGCCTCTTGAACCATCTGCAGAGGTTGATGCTCTGAGTTGGATGAGTTATGCCGATCACCTTGTGGCAGAATACCGGGAGCATAGCATAGTGCAAAATCTCTCTACTTGATCTGAATTATGTAAAATTCAAAACCCAAAACTGTTGTCCAAAGGCTGGATTCAAATTGGTAGACCGCCTCCTCAACTCCTTTGGTGCTGAGCATATGAGAGGAGAGCTTTGTCTGTGGAGAAATTGAGGCTACAGTCGTCACTCTTCTAACACATACCCTTGGGGTATGCATTATGAGGGAGTGTGTCTTGCTGGGGAGGTTGTCCACTTAGTTTATCGACCTCAGACATGTGTGACCAGCATTCCACTTGAGGTAAGATAAAATAAGATAGAACAACTTATTGATGACAGAAAAAAGCCACTGTTTTAGCATCCTTCATCTCCCATATACCGAGAACTCGCATTCTCAGGCATTATTTCAAACTTGTGTACAAACGGATCATCCTGCTAAATCTTCAAAGACACTATCCTGTGGAATGGTTCTGGACACTGTAGCAAAACTCAAATTACAACCTGATCCTTCTCCCCCACTGTATTCCATGCAATCTCTTGCTAAGGCCGATTGAAATGAGTTTTAGAGGTGATGATAGCTCCCAAGGGCTTATCAGCCTTACATAAATTTAGTCATAGATGGCTCAGATCTGAGAGATCTTGGAATGCAACTGCTTGCCCAAAAACCATAGAGGTGGATAGATAGATCCATGAAAATGCCAAATTCGCCTGGAACCAGCGGGCAGTGCAAGCTCAATGGAGGGTCCAACGTTACTAGAGCAAACTCATTTGCCGGGAATTATCAGACCCTGCCACCTCCATCTGCGCTCCGCCCACGCTGAATGTGTGTTGAGCTATATGTTTCTTCCTCCAAAGATAAAGGTCATTGGCTCTAGGTGGATGTTCAAGGGAAAGCGCAATGCTGATGGCTCCATTGAGTGCTACAAGGCTCGCCTTGTAGCCAAGGGCTACAGCCAGCGTCCTGGCTTTGATTACCTTGAGATCTTTGCCCCTACAGTGCGCTTGCCCACTGTCAGGATTGTGCTTGCCCTAGCTGCCATCCATGACATGCACCTTCGCTCTGTAGACATTTCCAATGCCTACTTGAATGGTAAGATGGACTGTGATGTCTACATGGAGCAGCCAGAGGGATTTGCTGAAGGCAACCCCAAAAAGCTTGTTTGCTTGCTTGACAAGGCCTTGTATGGCACCAAGCAAGGGGGTAATTGCTGGAATCGCAAATTGCGCTCTGTGCTCGAGTCACTAGGCTGGACGCAGATCTATGCTGATGCATCCATCTATGTCCTCTCTTAAGGTGATGTCCACATTGTCCTGCCTGTTTTCGTCGATGACATGACCTTTGCTTCAAAGTCCTTGCAGGCTATTGAGCAGGCCATCGAAGCACTTTGAAAGCACTTCAAACTATGTGATCTGGGTCCCACCACTCAGCTTCTTGGTATCAAGATAGACAGGGACCACTCCAAGTGCTCTATTTCGCTGTCTCAGTGCCAGTACTGCATAGACATGCTTGAACACTTTGGTATGGCTGACTGCAAGGCTGTCACCACTCCCATGAATCCAGGAGCTCACCTCTCTCGCTCTCAGTGCCCCCAGATGCCAGAAGAGCATCAGTCTATGCGGTTGGTCGACTACAGGGGTGCCATAGGCTCTCTGCAGTACTTGGTCACCTGTACTTGACCTGACATTGCATTCTCAGTGGGTACTCTGGCTCGCTTCAATGCTAATCCAGGTGTAGCCCATTGGAATGCGGTCAAACACCTCTTCTGCTATGTCCAAGGGACCCTGGACTATGCTCTGACCTATGCCCCTGATCCTAGCCATTCAGAACTGTTCACCACATTCTGTGATGCTGATCATGGTGGCTGCAGAGATACTGGTCGCTTGACTGGTGCCTACATCATCAAAATTGGCACAAGTGCAGTCTCCTGGATGTCCAAGCTACAGCCTGTTGTAGCACTGTCTATCACTGAAGCTGAGTACATTGCTGCAGTTGAAGCAGGTACATTTGGTTACTCACTGTCCATGGACTCTAGTCCTTGCTCTCCATAGCCCCTTGAGTCGACCCAACAAGTGGCTGGTTTGCTTCTGCAAGCTTTTGGCTGCAACATAATCTTGACAGCAAGCAAGAAACATGGAGGTCACCTCCCAACTTCCTGATGCTGTGGAAGCTGTTGCAGAAAATGAACAACTGCAGCCTTGTTGCAATGTGGAGGGGGGGGTCTTGGACTGATCAACTGGACAAGCTGTGAATGGAAGAATGTTATGCAGTTCTTTTTGCAAGTTATGCGTACCTTGGCTGCTGCTGTAATCACAGAGGCAGCAAAGATCATCTTGTACCAACATGAGATACAGTTGGGGGTGCTGCAATGCTACCTACACCTGGGAAGAGTTTGCTTTGTGCTGTTGTTTATAGGTCTTTCTTTATGCATAAAATAGAGTCATTTGTGTGTTAAAATGTCAGTTATTCATTATCCAAGATTTAAAAGCAAAAATTACCATGGTTTTTGGATGAGTGTTTACAAGTAAGATCGTGTTCATGGATTCTGAATCACCATTGAAGGGCTTTCTGCCCAAAAGTAGGGACATATAGCCTCTTCCACCTTAAGTTGCTGGTGAAAGACTGTGGACAGACAATTCAAATGTATTTTATAATACTGAAGGACATGCTGGGGTTGGTGACACAGAGTTTAAGAAAGTATCCCAAATCATTCAATTGACAAGTATGAAATTTGACTTCTAATGATACTACATAAGCTCCATTACCATATTAGGAAATTACATCATCACATTCTAATTTGGCTGTGACTGTGACAAGCATTCAAAATGATCCCTGATCATGTGATCCATTTTCAAAATGGCCATCATGCATGACCTTGAGTTATTTACACTTAGACACCCTCACAAACATCAACATTTTTCAAAAAAGTAGCAGTGACCACTCTGGCCTTGGTGAAATCAAGATCCCTGAGTATAGACTACCCTCAGTTGGGTGGGATATAAATTTGGGAAATTCAGCTGGTACTGGTGGGATTTACTCAGCTGGTTGTTGCTCCAAAAACACTCATGAAAGCCCACAGCTCTGCTACCTCTTCCTTTCATAATGATGTTCAGGAGTGCACCGACAGCACCATTTGCCTTTATAGTAGGATGCCTCGTGCTCCTATTGGCATTATATCCTCTTGTACTCCATGTTATCCTCATTGTCTTTGCGACCGCTGCACTGATGTTAGTCATCACTGTTGTTTTCATAGTATACAAATTTACCAATGATCTTGTAACATGTGAAGACATCATGGTCAATCTGAGTCATGACCATGTATGTTATGTGGGTCATTCATTTTATCAACTTTCACTACATGGGTACTGATCAGAACTCAATTTTTAACTGCTGCAGCATTCCAGCATCATGATGAAATAAAGGGCAGACACGTCCCAAGAGCAGGTACATGCGGTCACCTTGCTGTCATACAATTGTAGCATTGACACAACCATGGCAGCATGAGAGGGTCAAACAGAGGAATACTAAGTTGTAAAAAAAGAAGTGCATGGCTATGTAAGCACCTACCTTCCTCTGAAGATACATCTTCAACATGCTCTACATTACAGGACAAAGCGGGACAAAGTGGCATCAAGGCAACAAAATAAGGAGGCACAGAAAAAAGGAGGTGAGGTTATCCATGGTGAATAACATTTTGTTCAAAGAAAAACTCTGCCATATGCTGTGCTATCTCCCTCCACATCAGAGCAGCATTCTTCAATATGATCTCATAATTGGCAGCTTGTTTACCAGTCTTTGCATACACTATACACAATTCTCCAGAGTCTGCTTTGGCTAACTCTTGGTTACTCACTATGGACTCTAGTCCCTGCTCTCCTTAGCCTCTTGAGTCAACCCAACAAGTGGCTAGTCCTCTTCTGCAAGCTTTTGGCTGCAACAGGAAGCCTCCAGAGGAGTCCTTTACTGCATTTACTGCTTGAGTTGAGCAGGCCATGTCCAGGATCCAAGATCTTTGCCCTTCAGACTTCACTCTTACCAAGCTGGATGAAGAACTGGCCTGCCTAGCAATGATTCGAGCCCTTGGCAAGGACTACTACCACTTCATCTCGTTGCTTTCCCTGCTCTCTACCCTGGTCCAGACAAGACTACCATCAAGGATACCTTCCTAGCTGAAGACATCAATCGTTGCCCTTGTTCTGATGACACTGACTCCATCTCTGGCGAGTCTGTCCTTGCCACCAGCACTGCTGCTTGTGATTGTGGCTAAGCTCTAATGCACCCTGCGACTTCTGTGACAAGTCTGGTCATTGAATTCACAAGTGCTTTGCGTTAAGGACTCCTATGAAGCGGCCAAGTGTTCTGACAAGGGCAAGAAGGCCAATCAAGCCCAGACCCTAGGTGAGCTTCTGGCACTCTAGCTTCAACCTCATCAACCACTTTTACCTGCCTCAGCCTCTGCTGCCTCAACCCCATCCAAAATGCCCCAGGATGTGGTGGAGCATGTAGGAAAGGCTAGTCTTTGTTCCCTCCCCCAGGTCCACTTATCTTTTTTCACTTTGCAAAAGCAGATTCCTACCTTTGTGTTGTGTTCACCTTTGACAGCTTTTTGCTAGTTGACTGCTGTAGCTCTGCTTGTGCAGAGCAAAGAGAACATAAGTAAGAAACTAGCCGCAATGAGTTCATGGAAGAACTCATCAATGGCATTCATCAGTTTGACCTTAGAAGCACATACTTACCACACAATTCTGATTGGTCCATTGCCCAGACATCAACATAGAATCTTTGGTTGGACTCACTCAATGAGGAATATACCATCTACATGCAATGGTTCAATAATTCACCCAAGTTGTCTTACCCACCACACAATAGAACTCCGAAACAGACACTTTCAATATGTTGATGTGATTGCCCATGGAATGCAGCTCAGCATCAGATGTCCATCGACATCACCATCATTGACATTTGCAAGGAACACTTCAAGGTGTCATGACAAAGATTCTTTGTGACCCACCTGTTTTCAATGGTGTATATCACCTCTTCCAATTCAAACACTTCAGAAATCGCACTCAGCAACACCATGCAGGCTTGATTGTATCCCACGTGAACAGGAGTAGATTGCATTTGGCTCTCGCTTTATTTTACATTCTTCTCTTAGTTAATGTCTCCCATTCTGCAGTTCTTGGCATCATCAATCATGTTTGCCATTGCCAATGAAAAACAACCTTCAGAATAAAGACTGGGAGTATATGTCACATAGTACAAAATTCTGGAAGAAAACCTAAAGACAACCACCTGTGACCATAGCAACATGTGCCCCCCATCGACGAGTGGTATTTGAATGTCTGATCAGAAAAGTTCATTGCTCAGATGACATAGCCCTGGATAGCTGAAAGTCAGAAACAACTACCTGCGATGGAATTTTTCGGTAGCAAAATGGTGTCGGAGGCAGGGAACTACAAGAAAAAGCAGGACAAGCTCTGGGCATTGCTCAGCGAGCATGCAAAAAGTCTGGTGCTGCTGTTGGACAAAGCGTCTCTGACAGCAAGGCAGATTCACAAGTACATGCCAGCCAAGCTGGATGCCACCACTTGTGGTTTGTTTATTTGACTCACTGTTTTCTGAGGTCTTGTATGACCAATATCCCATTTCAAGCAAAGCATTTTTCAACAGCTTGAATACCATGCTGAATTGTAACCCAGGAGAAATTAGAGAAGTAAGCTTGCAAGTTGATTGATCACATATGCTAATGGACACATACACAGATCATGCACTGGATTGAGCCATTTGTAATCATGCAAACCAAAGATATAATGTGGAGCAACTCTGGCCATGCAGTTGAATACTTTGTGAGGAATAAATTGGGTCATGCAGACATCACCAAGGTAAGTAAGCAGCACAATGAAGTGCTGGATGGCGCCCACTGCTCTATATGAATGTTTTTTTGTATAGTTTTACGCAGGGAGTGGTGTCATGTCAGGCAGAGAATTAGATTGATTGACAAGAGCATTAGGAACCATGGTGAACCACAGCTCCTTTTGAGCTCTGGTGCCAACAAAAAGCATGCGACCTGCAGTAGAGAAAGGGGGGGCTACGTGAGTGTCAGTCCAAGGCTTGAACATCTTTGTGAAAGTAAGTTCCAAATGCCAAGCGATGTCATTGAGAACGGTGGGAGCAGGGAGAACAGTGTTGATGCCAATTGCGGAACCCAAGACAGAGGACAAAGTTGATAAAATGTTCAGAGAGGGAGGGGACGATGTGATCATCATTGGTGTGAAGGAGATACAAAGAGTTAATGACAATTGGCCAACAGGTGGACAGAACATTGATGGCATTCCTAGATTGCTTCTGATCAGAAAAGTACTTGAGTTGGAAAAGATAGAACATGCTGCCTGGAGAAAAGACAGAGTGCTCAAGCACATCTGTCTCATTGCCTTCTTCATTGCACACCACATCATGTAAGTCCCTCCACTCTCCACCTGCCATCCACATCTCTCTCACTCCCAAGTCTCTGGCTCTGGCTCTGACTCTTGTAGGTTCGCCAAAGTTGACGAATGGACCAACATCCCCAGTCAAGCCCTCCATTGACATCATGGAGTCCTCTACAATCTCACCAACAAAAATCCAGATCAACAACGTGTCAACCTCAATGGCAGGCATGACGATCAAGATTGCCACATTCCTGCCTACAATGAGAAAGGCTTTTGCATCGTCCGTCGCATCCCTGAATGCTATTGAACGTCCAGCACCCTCATCAACCTCACAGAGGTACACAAACTCTTCCCTCCCGACGAGTCTCACAGGACCACTTATGACACCTATCCTCTCACCTTCACGGAACAGTACGGAAACATCCAGGCACAACACACGGTCGAGCCTTTCAACATTGTCCTCGATCTCATTAATCACCGTCTCATCCCGCTGTAGAAATCTAAATGATCCCAAGGAAAGAGATCCAAGGTGGTCAGTAGAAAAAGAATAAGAAGGGTGCGATATGTGTGACCCTTAGGGATTCCAGAAAGAAGAGACAAGAAAGTTGACTTTTAGGGAGGTGTACCACACTCTGGAGAGCTGGAAAATGGGTTTCCGGAATGAAACCAGGAGTCCTGACTTCTTCCTGATGCTTAGGACAGAAGGGAGGGGCGAAGGAATGGTCGGATTAACGGCGGAACGGAATGCGGACGGTCGGATTCGGTGAGAGCAACCTCAGGAGGAGGTGGAATGTTTAGAACTTAAGAGCGGAGAAGAGTGATCTCGAAAGATGCCATTCAATACGACTAAGTACAGTCTTTTATAGTCTGGGTATTCCCGAGACTTTTGACAGTGACAGGAAGTGATATAAAAATAGAGGGGCGAGTCCGCAGCGTGTAACTAAGAGTCCGGAATACGTATGGATGGTCCGGAATATGAGTCCATAGGTAGGAACATATGGTAGAGAGAAGATTAGAGGGAAAGGAGGGTAAGTACTCACCAGCGAACTCGACCGAACAGGGACAATGGACTTTTTGAAGGTGGACAGGACGGAAGGGCGACGGCTTTGAAGAGTGCGGATTCACGGACTGACGAGTCCGGGGATCGGATTGGAGTGGAAGCTAAGAGGGCACGATGGAGGCAAGAGGGAAATGGCAGACAGACGGATCGGAATAGACGGAAATGTAATGGAATGGGTTGGGGTGGAATATGGTGCAACTGCATCATAGGGAACTTGGGTTCTCTACATCCGCAGGGGACTTAGATACTGACTGTCCCCAGTCAGTCACCTGACCGGATTAGGTAATGCGTCATGTGGCATTGTGGGCGAAGGGTTGATGGCGTGGATAAAAGGGTCCATCCGAATCCGGAGGCGTTCTTCACTTCTATTCATTCTACCCCCATCATCATGTCGTCCACATCGTCTGCCGCTCTCCTCGATGACCTCCTCCGTCCCCAGGCGCCATCTGCCCAAGAAACCGCCCACGCCGCAGCCCTCCACTCTGTGAAGGAGGCGGAGGAACATCTCTTCGCATCCGGACTCTCCCACCCGGATCTCAACAATGAGCTAGTAGAGGAATGGGAAGGTTGGTTCCCAGAGTGGAAGGACTGGAAGGTGCATGGTCGTCCGGTACGGTTCTGATACGTTACTGACGCATCTGGCTAGGCGGCCTACGCGGCAGCGGTCGTCAACGCGCGCCAGGTCGTCGATGGTTTCGAGGTCGGGGAGCCGACCTTGCGGCTCCTTTGTTTGGTACATCAAGATATCGAGGCTTGGAAAGGAATGCAGGGCACGGAGAAGGTGGTTGGCGCTGCATTGGACAGCGCGCCGGAGGAACCGCCAGCGTCTG
This sequence comes from Chalciporus pseudorubinellus, assembly GCA_038092895.1. NCBI lineage: Eukaryota > Fungi > Basidiomycota > Agaricomycetes > Boletales > Boletaceae > Chalciporus > Chalciporus pseudorubinellus. The sequence continues at coordinate 391 of JBBPRG010000028.1, read as the reverse complement.
CCACAACTCCGGGTGAGTCGCCCTCGCTTTCTACGTCAGCTGGGCGCAGCGCACCCCCGGCGGTCATTCTCCCCGCCCCCACCCGAAAGGTACATCATCCGCCCCCTTCCGGAATGAAGCAAAACTGATTTCCACAGCGCTCCCGCCAAGTGGTTGCAGAAGAAGAGACCAAGGAGAGGAGTGAACTCGGGGAGGATGAAGAGTATCACGTCCCTCCCTGTGGGCCATGCAGAGGTAAGGGGCAGCGGTGCTGGGGCAAGCCCGGGTGCAGCTGCGCCAACTGCCTCAGGGGTAAGATAGGTTGCGATAAGTCGTCCGGACGTGGCAGAAAGGTCAAGGCAGGCAAGGAGACGACGAAGGAGAAGAAGGGAAAGGCTCCCGGTAAGTGCGC
>JBBPRG010000027.1:0-35639 GCA_038092895.1 Chalciporus pseudorubinellus | reverse complement strand
CTCGTTAACTCCACCCCCAGTTTTTTTTTGCCTCCGGTGCCTTTTCAAATCTTGGGTCGGGTGAGCATCCCGCCGGCAAGCAACAGGAATTCTCAGCTGCTTACCACCACTTAGATATGTACTCAAGCGCCCTTGACGAGGTATGGTGGATTGAGCGAGTTATTTGTCTCCGGGGATAGGCTCGGGTTAAAAAGGTCCGCACTTTCCATTACCGTTTCTTTTTTAAGTCAAGGAGCAGCTGTACATTACATACTAACTGACCTATCCTGAAGCCAAATTTACCCCCGTAATGTTCTTTATCTGGCTCTTTTCCCAAAGTTACACTCACAAGATCGTGTCCGCCACGGAGATGGAACATTTACATGGTTTCAGCTTGGCACTGCTCTTGTGATCGACAGTTGTTCATCATGATGAGGCTCTTTGGTAAGTAAGACAGCATATCATCCGAGATTTTGCGTCAAATCGAACGTAAGATGTGACGCGATCCATTCCGTCATCATCTTCTAACTTAACCTTACCCTGTAGAAAGTTGAAACCGTGGCATCGCGCGCAAGCAATCCAGCTTATCCAGGCAAGACCCTTGCAAGCGTGTCGTCTCATATTGAGCTCTCATTCACCTGGTATACCTCAAGAAACTCACATTATCCGCTGGCATCAGCATCGCTGACGATTTACACTCGAACCGGTTCAACCCACGCAACCAGGCAGTGTTTAGCCGCATTTATAAAAAGATGATGCCTTTCCATTCCTCTGGTGTGCGACGATGCCTTCCATTCTAGATCGAACGCCACCATTTCCGGATTTTATAGATGCCAGTTTCCCACAATTGCGCAACGTATCACACTCGTATCACGGGTATGTGGTAAATGTAACAAGGGGCTGCTCAGGGCTGCTTCCTTTGGGTAATTGCACATCCAGATAAACTCAAAAGCGAATACAAGTCCCCTTGAACTCATTTTATTTGCGTCCGAAGCAAGCATCTCAAAATGATGCTCTCAATGATTGTGCCTGCAGCCCTCTATTTTCATGACATGGTCCTCAACGCTGTGTCATATGACCATCCTCCATCATCGATATCCGAGGGTCGATGGAGTACTTTGCATGCCACTGTTTTACCCGACTCCTAAGCGGTCTTCCGCGGATGATGCGAACTTCTAAGACCAGAGTCTAGAACAGATACTTAGCCGTAGCCAATAACTTGAAGCAGAAATGAACAGTTGCTGCGGACGCATGTTTCGAATGGCCAGGTCTATTCCTATGTGTGAACTTGAAACCGCCGTCTCTGATCTATTTGAATTTCAAGAACTATTCTCGCAGCGCCGGCCTTCTCTGAGGTTTGAGACTAAGTAAATGGATCTTACTGGTTCTAATGGTGGTAAATCAAGGCAATGCCACCGCTCAATATCGCTTCATCTTCAGCTTTCAACTCGAAGTTTTGGGAAATCGTCTGTTTCTTGGTCGCATAAGCTATCAGCAATGATTGGACTTGACAAAGCCAAGGAACGCTGAGAAAGGGAGCACGATTACACTGTCATTGTTGTAAGGGCAAGTATCATCACGTATCTAAAGAATCTTGGTGCGTTCGGGCCGAAATCGTAGTCGTTCCGTTCCTTCGTTGGCTTTGGGCATGGATCGTAGACATGCGCAAACAAATACGTCATGACGTATATTCCGAATTTTCCCGGAAATGATGCTAATAGCAAATTTCGTGTGCTTTGCCAGAGCATGTAACCTTTCATCTTCATCTTCTAGCCATTCTGATGGGTGGCTCGTGCACAGGTTGTCATCCAAGTCGCGTAGGAGCCGTATCAGTCCGAAGGTCGTTGTTTTTCCTATGAATCGACGTGGTTTGATATCAGTGAATGCATACGCAAGTGTGATTGGTAGTTGTCGTGTGATGCGGATACCCCACAAGCCGGTCCACATTTATGAAGCTGCAGGACATTGGCAAACGTCTTCAACAGAACCGCGGATCATACGTACAGTACCGCTTTCCTGTGCTTCCACATGCACAGCACCATAGTATATATGCCTTCTATATGTCCAAATATTCCTTCCGTTCTCCCTTCCGTTCTCCCTCCGTGCTTGAAACACCGAAAAGAGTGTACTGTGGAGGATTGTACGAATTGCCCGGTCATGGCAGGCTGATGCTACCAACGATTCTAACCCGAAAAATAATAATTCGCTGTTGCAAGCTGTCAAAGTCCGGGGAGCAAGAATATCTATAGCAAAGACAGACACTTTCAAGCGAAGAATGGCAGAGATCGAACAATATCATGAGAAATTGAGAGCAAGTAGCGCTATAGCGAGCTCCGCTGCCTGATAATCGTTGGGCAGTACACTCATAATTCCTCTGTACTGGGTTCCTCCACTGGAGATGAGAAGTTAACCCGTTCCCTGAGTCAGATAACGGTGTTTACACCAATAAGTATTGTATAATGTCTATCTCTGGCCCCAAAACATCATTCGTCACGAAAGCACTGAGAGTGGTTCGGTCACGCTATCCGCAAGGGGTTGCTCTGAAAGCTTCTCCTGGATATTTCGTATTGGTTCACCTTTGATTACTTTCCTGACTTCATCGGCTGTAAGGGTTTCATGCTCCACTAGAGCATGGGCAAGCTAAGAAGCGCATTTCAGAATGCAGAAAGTCCGAATGTTAGGAGTCCGCTTACTCGATGGAGTGACTCTATATTATCCTCTAGGCACTTGACTGCACGGGCTTCGCTAGTTTTGAGGAGCCTGAACCCCAATGTTTACAACCTATCGCCAATAATCTCGAGGACCAACTTACCTTTGGACTTCTGAATCGATCGCCTCCCTCATAACGGGACTCAGAGGTTCGTTCTGATCAGTGTAGTAGACAGGTCCTACTTTGGTGGAGTAACCGTAATTCTGTACGAAAGCTTGATTATCGCCGCCCCACGAAACTCACACAAAAATTCACACCTTGACCATTTGAGACGCCGTCTGCATCGCTTTGTTGAGATCAGAAGAGCATCCGCTTGTAAGGCCACCTTCACCATAAACTAATTGCCCAATAGTTATAGCGGAAAAGGGTTGATTCGTGAAAAAAGGACTCACTCAAGGCCTCCGCAACTCGGCCCCCCATGCACACGTCCATCATGGCCTTGAATTCCCTCTGGTTAATGGAAAACATGTCATTCTCGGGCAATTGAGAAGTCTGCAGAACCACAGGGCCGGTGTGAGTACGTGATATGTGTGGTCAAAGTGGAGACGCACAACACCCAGTGCATGGCCACGGGGAACACAAGTAACCTTGTGCAAAGGCATTGCACCTTCTGTGAAGAGTGCCATCAATGCGTGGCCTGCCTGTATCGAGTCAGCACCTCGTGATCCTCGCTGATCCATGTTTGCCAGCGTACCTCATGATAAGCTGTGAGCAACTTGTTCTTCTCATCAATGTATGCAGTCTTGCGTTCAGCTCCCATGACAATACGATCCTAACCACGATTCAACAATGCTCGACAAAAAATTGGAACGAAAAGCTCACCTTTGCCCATTCAAAGTGCTTCAAGGTAACCTCTTTGCAGCCTTCCTTTGCTGCCTGAATGGCAGCCAAGCTAGAAAATTGCGGTGAGTCGACATATCCAGGGCTTAGAAGACAAGGAAAACGCGACATACTTGACCATGTTCTGTAACTCGGCCCCAGAGAAACCTGGAGTACCTCGAGCGAGGATCATGGGGTCGACAACTAACGAGATCGATGATACCGTCAGCAGCCGAACAGAGAGGGTAATGAAGAAACATGCCTTTACTGGCCACTACATCCTTCATAAAGTGGTTAACAAGTTGGACTCTGCCTCGGATGTCAGGAAGCGGCACGGCAATGTGACGGTCAAAACGACCGGGACGAGTGAGTGCACTGCAGAGATGAAAGTGAGGTTTAATTTCAATCCAAGAGGTCCCGTGCGCTTACGGATCCAAGCTTTGGGGGAAATTAGTTGCAGCGATGACAATTATGCCCTCCGTTTGTAAGAACCCATCCATTTCAACCAACAACTGGTTCAGCGTCTGTTTCATGTAGTGCTGGTCACGTTGAGATCGTTTTCCACCAACGGCGTCCAATTCATCAATGAAGATGATGGCAGGTTGTTTCTTGCGAGCAGCGGCAAAGAGATCCCGAACGCGTTTTGCGCCCACACCAACAAACATTTCTTCAAACTCAGATCCTGAGGAGAAGAAGAACGGCACGCCTGCCTCTCCCGCGATAGCCCTGGCGAGCATGGTTTTCCCGGTACCAGGTGGACCTGTCAGAAGGATACCTTTGGGCAATTTACCACCAAGAGATGCGAAAGCTGTAGGATCTTTCAAAAATGTCACGACATCGGCAAGTTCCTATACAGTGTCAAAAAAGAATCGTTTGGAGCTGACAGTGGACATACCTGCTTGACTTCGTCGATTCCATGAACGTCACTGAACTTGACAAGCTTCTGTTGAAGTGGTTCAAACTCTGCCGTGCGTCCTCCAGTCGTCTTCATCAGGCCAGAATTCTCCAACAGCACGGAGAGAATGAGCAAAGCGACTTGCGCTACGTTAAGCGACGGCTCATGGATGTGGTAACAGACTTACAAAAGACGGAGACCCCTGTGAAGATCATGAAACGGAGTATACGGAAAGCTAGTGCTCCTCTGGCTGACAAAGAGGATCAATGTCGAGCAGTGGAGAATGATCGATCTACTCACGTTCACTGAGAGCAACGTGGATGGGTTTGCCGCTGACACCATCGCCCTTGCTCAAGCTTGCTGACAGGCTTGCCATTGCAGAATTAGGTATCGATGAGGCCTGTGTGCTTGCGAATGAAGGGTCAGCTCGTTTGGCGAGCAAAGCCGCAGCTATTTGCTGGCTTCTTGACAGTACTGGCGAAGGTTCGGGTGATGATAATGGTGCGGAATCGGTCCCTTTCGAGTCGAGAGTGGAAGTGGTATCTGTGGATAATAAGGGGGCCGAAGCAGCAGTGGTTTCGCTGGCAGGTATGTCTGCAGACCGGGAGTCAAGTAGTGATTGTCTCTTGTGCACTGCAAGGTCTACTGATGGAGTGAGTCCGGCATTGGCGAGAGCATTGAGGTAAAGTTCGAAAGCTTCGTCTGACTCCAATAGTGGCGATGTGGGGTTCTGGAGAGAAATACGATAAAGTTGTGACAAAGAACGTTGGCCACATATAGCTTACGAATTCAATCATGTGCTCCCAACGGTTGATGATGACACCATATCCTTCCTTGGTCTGGGTCTCCCCCAAAGCTTTGAATAGAGCAACATGCTTCGACACATCAGTCGGATCGGCATTTGCTTCTGCCTCGAGCCTCGATACTTTCTGTGCAGTCTCTATTGATGGAATGACTTGGGACTTTGACTTTGACCAGGGAAAGAAGGACGCATTGCGACGCAGACATGGCTGCGGCCACGGGACGTGTCTGGGTGGTGGTATTTGATGGAGAAGTGAGCGAGTGATAAGAGGAGTTGGGTGGAGGGGAGTGTTAGGAAAGCTTGAGAATGAGCGGAGCTGGATGCACGAGCGGAGGGCGGTGGGCGAGCGCCCTTGCGCCCTGAGAGTGAACTTGAGATTGTTAGTGGGTTGGTTGTTTTTCTAGCAAATGGCTACTCACGAGCAAGTGCAGGGACATGCACCTGGAACGGGTTCAAGTTAGAGACGAGTCAAACCCAAACGTAAGACACAAAAAGTCGTACGCCATTACATAAGCATCCCTCTTGTCCGACGCGATGACCGACAAACAGAAGAGTATGTCCACAATTCAGAAGAAAAAAAAAACAGAGACCTTGTTCTGACGCCGATCCAGCTATCATAACGCTGTCGTTTGTCTCGGAGACATGTACCGCAACTTTATCTGCGCTAACAAACCCAGTCGGCACATCCGATACTCCAGAGGTCGATCTATCGGTCATCTTGAAAGATCTGGATGGCATACTCGCGATCATCTACAACCTGACCACCAAACTATCTCTTGCCCTCAAGCCTTCCTCTCCGGCCTATTCCGCATCCATTCCCCTTCTCCAAGATCTCGCTAAACACGCCTCTGCGCTCGCTCACTGCACGGGCCTCATCCGGGAGACACTCCATGGTGCAACCCTGAATAAGCAGGTCAAAAGTCAAGTTCAGAACATCATCGAGGCCCTCCGTGCACTCATACAGACCTTCTTGAATAATGCCGCGCGTGGACCTCAGATGGCCGGTAGCGGGGCTTCTGGGGAGGAGTATCTCGTCAGGACAGGGACACTGCACGATCTGATCACAAACGCCAGGGGCCCATCCGGAATTCAAAAAAATAACCAGGCAGCTGTCTACCAGATGTGGAAATCCGATAGAGAGTCACTTGAAGACAACCTCGATGAGATAGATCGCGTCATCAAAGAAACGGAAAGCGGGAACAGTGAGGACCAGGCAGAGGATGAGTTCGACGACGGCTGGGACGAGCTTGGACTTGGAAATGCCTCAAAGATCAGCAAGGACGAGCTCCCGCGCGCAAAGAATGTACTGTCTTCTATCCGTATCTTCGCAATACATCATTTTGAGCCAGTCGATCTTCTGCCAGGTCCATCAAATTCTACGATTAACCACGCTTCTTCATAAGCGTATCTTCCTTGATCTCCTCGCATTCCCTGCATCCGCCCCGGCCTCGGCCTTTGACGCCCTTCTCATCCAATCCAATCTCCTCCTCACCACCTCTGACGATCTCGTTGCCGTGCTTTACACTCCACAAGACCAAGTTGCAGTTAGACAAGAGATCACCGCACTCGCCAAGATAGCCATTGCTCTACAGAGCAAATGCGTGATCTTCTTCCCTCCCACCGACGAGCTGACGAACCAGCTGGATGCCTTGACTGTCGAGGAAACCTTCCCACCGACATTACCCCAAAAAGAGACCAAGAAGGCAGATAAGAAATGGTTTGACACATGCATACACCACATAACTAAACTATGTATAAGCTTGAGTGAATCGTTGGACCAGACGAAGAACGCTAGTGGCGGAGCGTGACTCCACAACATGTCGGGTTGATAGAGTGCGTAGTCTTGAAACGTCTATGTTATTACAGATTTACAATACCTTAGAAGAAGAAAAAAAAACATCGAAAACAAACAAAACAAGCGTGGTATAGGAGAATACATCAGACTTCTCCCTCTTCCTTGGGAGTTCCTCGCTCGTCCCGCCGTTTATGACGTCTTTCAAGTTCCCATTCATCCCTGAACTTGGCAGCGAGGAAATTCGGATGAAGAACGGTGCTATTCTCTGCACGTAGACGTTGCTCGAAACGGGCTATTTTGTTGGCTTGGGACTGTAAGTCAAAGATAAATTTCTGCATAGAATTAGTGTCGGCAAGAAGCAAAGTGGGCATGATGCTGAGGATCTTACCGCTTCCTCAGTGCGTCTAGCTCTTGCCTCGTCTCTCATCCTGTCCAATTCTTTGCGCCTTTCTTCATCCTTTTTCAGCCCTGACCTCGGCGTGATTCCACCGCTCTACCATTACATGAGTTATCCGAGTTATATCAATCAGAAACAACTACTTACACCTTTAAACAGCTCGGCGTATATTTTGGAATTGCCCAAGTCAACGTCCCGCACGCCGGTTAACGCCTGCTTTCGTTGTTCAGAAACGGGGACAGAAGGTTTCGGTAGTTCTTGAGTCGATGGAGGTGGAGGTTTGTGTGCTGTGGTAGAAGGCATCGAAGTCCCCGGAACCCCTGCAGTTTTGGTTTTCTTGATTGTCGGCAGTTTGCGCTTCTTCAGGATGGGCTGGCCTGCAGCGTCTTTGGCAGATTGAGAGGGGTCCACGAGAGAAGGATCGGTTGCAAGTGGTGGGATTTCGTCATTAGATAACAAATCCGACGGCTGGCTCTGAGCCGCAGCACTCGATGCCCGGGATGCCGTTGCAAGAGAGGGTAGCTTCCGCTCATCCTTCATGAGTATTTCATTGTCCTTGTCCTTCTCTTTCGAACCTTTCCCCTTTGCACCTTTCAGCATCCCTGCCCTCCCCTTGGAGGCTCCACCGGCTTTGGCCCTCGAAGTGCCACGCGTAGGTGGCGTGTCCAGCTCAAAGTCGTCATCTGAAAGCTCTGGGGCATGAAGCGCAGGATCATCTAAATCCTCATCCGCAGAGTCGACGTCGATATCGACTTCACTCTGCTCTTCGTCAGAGTAGACCACATGCGACTTCTTCTTCGCGAAAGCGGAGACAGATGTTGATTTCCTGCGCTTATTGGCGGCGACTGTTTTTCCCTTGTGAGGAAGAAAATGAGATGGAGGGGATGCGTCACGTATAGGAAAGTCAAACTGAGTATCTTCTGGGAGGAAACGACTGTCATCTGCGGCGCTGGCGAAGGGTTCATGGTAGGTGTCAATGTCTACGTCCATGTCCGGAGCCACCGGTGAAGCAGCTCTGGATGGTGATTCATCGGTGTCGGCTGTGCGGGCGCGTTTAGTTTTCTGAGAGACGGGTATACGCCCACTGTCGTGCAGGTCATCGTCCTCATCGTCGGAATAGACGAGGGGACGCTTTGACGATGATTTTCTCAAGCCAGAGGACGACGAGAGCTGTCTGTGTGGTTAGCAAGTGCGGGCAGTGTGCAGAGGGGGACTTGCCTGTGGGTGAGCCGCTGCTGCGGGGATCTTGACCCGGAGCGACATGGGGACTTGAAGATTCAGTCGCACGTGATCCTATACCACTAGAAAGGGTACAACACAGACAAACAAACACGCTCATCGTCGTGGTCGTCGAACTCGCTGTCGTCGTCGTCGTCGTCGCGGTTGTTGTCTTCGTTGTCTTCGTGGTCGTTGTCCTCGTTGCTGCGATGCGTCTGCTGCGTCCACTGGTCCATAATGGTCGTCGAATTCTTTCCCGGTCGTATGCAAACATCGCTCCGTTAACGCGTCCAGCGACCATCCATGTGCTCGGGAAAGACTACCCAACGGACCAGATGACGAACATTTCCCAGACGATCATCTCAAAGCTTCCACTCCGACTTCACACCCAACCCTCACACCCACTCAGCACACTCCGTGCCCTCATAGAATCCCACTTCCCGACATATGCCCATCTTTCTTCTCTCTCTCCACTCGTCACCCCATACCAAAATTTCGACCTCCTGTCATTCCCTGCAGACCACCCAGGTCGCTCTGTCACGGACAGCTACTATGTCAACAAAGACCTCATGCTCCGCACTCACACCTCTGCTCATGAAGTCGAGGTATTTGGTAGAGGCGAGACCAACTGGCTGCTCACCGCCGACGTCTACAGACGCGACGAGATAGACGGTTCCCACTATCCTGTCTTCCACCAGACAGAAGGCGCGTGCATCGTCTCCGCAGACTCCAACGGTATGAAGGAAATCGAGGACGACAACGCGAGGCTAGAAGCACATCTGCAGCGGTCGAATATCATCATCGAAGATGTACCACACCTCTCGCCCAGGAACCCTTGCCAACCAACGCATAACCCAAAACATACCGAGCTCCTTGCTAAAAACTTGAAGCTCTCGCTGAACAGTCTGATGTTGACCCTTTTTGGGGGTCGGGTAGGTGCAACGCCAGAAAATCCTCTCAGAGTGAGGTGGATAGAAGCTACGTTCCCTTGGACAACGCCAAGCTTCGAAGTTGAGGTATTCTTCCGTGGTAAATGGCTCGAGATTCTCGGGTGCGGTGTCATCTACCAGCCAACGCTGGACAATGCTAGCAAGTGCTCCCATGTTGAGGTTCCGTACGATGGCCTGACCAACTCACAGACGTTCAAAACAAGCTTGGGTGGGCATTCGGCCTTGGTCTTGAACGTATTGCGATGATACTTTATTCCATCCCCGACATTCGCCTGTTCTGGTCTCAGGACGACCGGTTCCTTACGCAATTCAAACAAGGGGAAATCACGACTTTCCGACCGTATTCGAAATACCCTACCTGCTTCAAGGATGTTAGCTTCTGGTTACCAGATAACATGGACCTCCACGATAACGACTTTTGCGACCTCGTAAGAGACGTAGCAGGCGATATTGTAGAGGATGTCAAGATGGTGAGAAGGTCCCTTTCATCTTTCCCGAATGTGTTCGACGTGCACCTTAGACGGACAGCTTCAACCATCCTCAGACAAATCGTAAGAGTCTCTGTTACAGGATTAATTACCGCTCAATGGACAGGTACCGTTACCATTTCTTTCTGTTGCATTATATTGATTGATAACAGATCATTAACAAATGACGAGACAAATACCCTGCATGCCGAGGTCACGTCGCGTTTGCGGGATCAGTTCGGAGTTGAGATTCGTTAAGATTATATGTATGCGTGCTAGATTATATCTATCGTGATGATGCGTATATCTCGTTTAGTCCCACCCCACATCTAGAGTAGTAGCATACCCCAATGTCCGTTAATCCAAATAGAGAGGACACTCTACCCCGCTCTCATTCGCGACTGAGCTGCTAGAGAGGACACAGAATAGGGTATCATGAACTGTTCTCCTGAACAACGCCAACTTGGGCAGCGCGTAACAAGCGATCTTTGATCATGTAACCCGTCTTCTGACATTCGAGAACTGTCCCTGGTTCTTTTCCGGGTATTGGAACCTGGTAGAGGGCTTCATGTCGGTTAGGGTCGAACTTCTCGCCCGTGGGATCGAATGATTTGACATTATACTTGAAGAGGGTAGAGAGAAGAAGACGGTGTGTCATGTCGACGCCCTGGTACAATTCCGTGAGATATGCATGGGCGGATTTTAGAGGTGTGGAGGATGCATCAGAAGGAGCTGTATCCGAAGACGTTGACTGCTCCGGTCGTAGAGCAGCAGGGGGGACAGATTTAAGAGCGAGTGCAAGGACATCCACTGTTTCAAGTAGGTCGCCGGCAAAACGCGTGATAGCAAAGTCACGCTGCTGCTCCTTTTCGCGCGCAGCGTTGCGCTGCAGGTTCAGAAAGTCTGCTTGCAAGTACCGTAGGCGGCTCTACGGAGGCGGGGTCAACGGGAGAGACACGTGAGTGGGCAAACATGACTGACGGTGAGGTCGAGAACCTCTGCCTCCTTGTGCTTGAGCTTTTCGAGAACCTCGGACTCTACGGATATTTCCTTGGCCGCTGGCTCCGGGGCGGGTCCAGCTGACGAGCTTGACTGGTCCGGAGACGGTTCCGAGGATTTTTGGTCAGAGTAGAGACGCATAGCAAGTGCGGCACGGCGGTGTTGTGATGAACGTGCAATGGCCCTCTTTGGGATCGATGCGGTGGTGGAGGAGAACAACCTGCTGGCAAATGTCGCGTTCATCGTCGTCGCTATGTCTGACACTGTTCACGCTCGAATTTTTTGGTTAATGCGCAATCCACGTGATTGCGAGAATGTATTTCCATTTTTGATGGACGCACCGTGTCTTTCCAATTTTAATGTAATTACATAAGAATAAATTTATTGATTTATTGATCGATCCCTGAGATGCGCTTCGTGCAAAAGGTCTGCTCGCGTCGGATTCGTCCGCGCTTTATCAACCAGCAGACGCTGCTATCGCCCTCTTTCTTTCGTACCATCATGTCCTCCTCGTCCCAGTCTACCATCATCGACGGAACCCTCATTGCCAAGTACGCCCTTCTCACTCTCTCCCGCCACGTTCTCACTCACTCTTGCCCTTAGATCGCTCCGTCAGGATGTCGCTGACAAGATCGCGGCGTTCAAGCAGCAATACCCGCGTTTCCAGCCCCAGCTTGCCATCGTTCAAGCTGGCGATCGTCCAGACTCGACCGTCTATGTCCGCATGAAGGCAAAGGCTGCGGAAGAAGTTGGTATTCAGTTCACGCACGTCACCCTTCCAGAGGCTGCCTCCGTCGATGAAGTAGTCTCCGTCGTCAAGAAACTCAACAACGACGACGCTGTCAGCGGTATCCTTGTCCAACTCCCTCTTGGCCCTCACGTCGATGCCGATGGCGTTCGCGCCGTCACTGAGGCAGTTTCCCCAGAGAAGGACGTCGATGGGTAATTGCTCCTCTCTCTGTAGGAATCAACACTCACTCTCTGTGCAATCAGATTCCACGCGTACAACATTGGTCTACTCTCATCTCGTGCATCGTCACCACTCTTCACTCCTTGCACTCCCGCAGCCGTCATCCGTCTCCTAGAGTCTACCGGTGTACCCATCGCTGGTGCCAACGCTGTAGTTCTCGGTCGCAGTGATATCGTTGGAAATCCCGTCGTCTCACTCCTGAGAAACAAGGACGCGACTGTCACCCAGTGTCACAGTCGCACCAAAAATCTCGAGCAACTCGTGAGCATCTCCCTTCCCATCCATGGGATACTCCAAACCAATTTCTTCCGGTCAGGTTCAACAAGCCGATATTTTGGTTGTCGCTATCGGACGGGCCGAGTTTGTTAAAGGTTCCTGGATCAAACCCGGTGCAGTCGTTATCGACGTCGGCATCAACGCTATCGCAGGTATATTTAATCTCATCCCTGCCGCCGGCATCAAAACTTAATCATCCATCAGATGCTACCAAGAAGACAGGTCAGCGTCTTGTTGGAGATGTTGAATACTCCGAAGCATCTCTCCGTGCTTCTCATATCACCCCTGTCCCCGGAGGCGTTGGCCCGATGACTGTTGCGCTCTTGATGGAGAATGTCATGGCTTCTGCTATCCGCCGTTTCGAACAAACTCGTGCCCGTAAGATCAAGCCTCTCCTCCTCGACATCAAGGAAAAGGTTCCCAGTGACATTGAGATTGCCATGGCACACACTCCCAAACCTGTCGTCCAACTTGCCCACGAGATCGGCCTGCTCCCTGATGAACTGGAGAGTTACGGAAAATACAAGGCCAAGGTCGAGCTCTCCGTTTTGGACCGTTTGGCACACCGTAAAGATGGCAAGTACATTGTCATCTCGGGGTGAGTAGATTAGTGATGCTGTGCAAGTCGAATGCTGATATGATGGGCTAGCATTACCCCTACACCACTTGGTGAAGGAAAGTCGACCACAACCATCGGTCTTGCTCAGGCATTGGGTGCACATCTTGGTCGTCCTGCATTCGCTTGCGTCCGTCAGCCTAGTCAAGGTCCTACCTTCGGTATCAAGGGTGGTGCTGCTGGTGGAGGGTACAGTCAAGTCATTCCTATGGATGAGGTACTGTTACTCGAGTGTTGTTAAACAATGATTCGCTGACCTTGTGTACTAGTTCAACTTGCACTTGACAGGTGATATCCATGCTGTGACAGCCGCTAACAACTTGCTTGGTTCGTACCTCTTACTCCAAGCGATAAGGAGATCCTTAACGGACACTCAGCTGCTGCTCTCGACGCTCGCATGTTCCATGAGGCGACCCAGTCCGACAAGGCTCTTTACAGTCGTCTTGTCCCCACCAAGAAGGGTAAACGTGAATTTGCTCCCCTCATGTTCAAGCGACTTCAGAAACTCGGCATCAACAAGACGAACCCCAATGACCTCACTCCCGAGGAAATCAACCGTTTTGCACGTCTGGATATTGACTCTGAGACCATTACCTGGAATCGTGTTCTTGATACCAATGATCGTTTCCTCCGTAAAGTCACCCTCGGCCGTAACCCCACCGAACAGGGTCATGAGCGGGAGGCTGGTTTCGACATTGCCGTTGCAAGTGAATGCATGGCAGTGTTGGCACTGACCACGGATCTTAATGACATGCGGGAGAAACTCGGCGCAATGGTTGTTGCAACGAGTAAACGAGGCGACCCCGTTACTGCCGATGATATTGGTGTCGCAGGTGCCCTTGCGGTCTTGATGAAGGATACCGTCAAGCCTAACTTGATGCAGACGCTCGAGGGAACCCCTGTCTTCGTCCATGCTGGTCCCTTCGCCAACATCGCACACGGCAACTCGTCTATCCTCGCAGATCGCGTTGCTCTCAAGCTTGCCGGAACAGAGCAGGGTGACTCGTCTGACCGTGTTGGCTATGTCCTCACCGAGGGTGGATTCGGTGCTGATATGGGTATGGAGAAGTTCTGCAACATCAAGTGCCGTGTCTCTGGTCTCAAGCCCGATGCTACCGTTATTGTCGCAACAACTCGTGCGTTGAAGATGCACGGTGGTGGACCTGAGGTCACACCTGGAAAGCCCCTTGCCGATACCTATACGAAGGAGGACCTTGTCACCCTCAAGGCAGGCTGCCAAAACCTAGCTCGACACATCGAGAACTCGCGCAAGTTTGGTGTCAAGGTCGTTGTTGGCATCAACCAATTCGCGTAATTGTTTACCCCTTTTCCCTTTTGTCGCACCTGACATTGCTTTGTACAGCTCCGATACCGAAGCTGAGCTTGAGCTGGTTCGCCAGGAAGCTCTCGCCGCTGGTGCTGATGCTGCTGTGGTCAGTAACCATTGGGCCAAGGGCGGTGAAGGTGCTCTTGACCTCGCTAAGGCAGTCATCGCGACTTGCGAGGGAGAGTCTAACTTCAAGTTCCTTTACGACCTTGACCTCCCCATCGAGAAGAAGATCGACACCATCTGCAAGGAAATATACCGCGCAGACGGAATTGAACTGAGCGAGTTGGCTCGTAAACAATTGGACACTTATACCCGCCAAGGATACAGCAAACTTCCCAGTACGTAATCTCCTTGGGTATGTCACTTGCTTTCAATCTCTTACCCGAATGTGTAGTTTGTATGGCAAAGACACAGTACTCGTTCTCTCACAACGCTTCACTCAAGAATGCTCCGATTGGGTTCACTATTCCCATCCGTGAAGTCCGGCTATCGGCTGGCGCTGGCTTCTTATACCCCATCCTCGGGGATATGCAGACGATGCCAGGTCTGGGTACACGCCCAGGTGAGCGATGAGATCCATTGCTATCTCCCACTTACCATCTCACGATATCTTCTTAATCCATAGGATTTTGGGAAGTTGGTCTTGACCCGGAGACCGGACGCGTTGTCGGTCTTTTCTAGATGCTGGCCCTCGCGAGCGTTCTCAACGGACGCGCAGCAGAAGAGGTTACCGTATCACAGACCCTCAGATCTTCACCAGATCCCCCGTTAGCTCTTTGAATGGAGACGCCGTCTCAACACGGAGTTGTTCGCGCTTCAACATGTGCATAGTCTACCGCCCTAAGGTGACGTTGGTTCGCGGTAAGTTATGTAAAGGGAACTCGTAGACGCCAGCACCAGGTGGTCGCTCGTTTCGCTATCTCCTACGCATCTTCGTCGTTTGCATGTCCATCTGTCCATACTACATCGGATACTGTATGTATGTGAATCTGACAATCCGAAATCTACCCTACCACAATCTTCAACTTTTTGCCTCCAGGCATTCTCGCCGCTGGGACATTCTGCGTATTAACTGTGAATGGTGAGGACGACGGGGCGACGGTGGGGGATGCCAAAGATCCGCTCTCCTCATTGTAGACGATCACGTCATATGCAGCGTCTACGTCCCGGGTGTAGGTGTCGCCTTTGGTATCGAAGTACGCAAAGGTGTTGTTGCTGGTACCGTTTCCAGAGTTGCCCGCGGTAGATATCGCAAAATATCCAGCTATACAGCCAGTGAGCCGCACAACAAGTCCTTGCCGTTGCTGAGCTTACCTGTTTGCTGGCGCTCCGTGATGGTTGAGCCTAGAATGAAAGGAGCGGGTACGACCTGACGATTATAGGAATGATCAAATGTCGTGTAGACTATTGCACTATTCGTCAGCAGATCTGAATCGAATGCAATCGAAAGTGTGGCCGTACATGTCTCGGACGTGTTTGTGATCTCTAGATAACTCATGTTGATATATAGCGGATATTCGAAGTTGTCCACCACCGTGGGTACTCCATTATGAGTGGACCAGACAGACCCAGAAGAGATCTGTGCAACGTTCTGCCAAAAAAGCCAAATTTCAGCAACACATAAAGATAACTTATCTTCAGAGACACTTACCTGAGTGTTCGCGTTGTTGAGGTAGTACTGTGTGTTGGTAAAGTCCAGATTCTGTTGGAAAACGACATGGTTTCGTCGACCGTTTCCACTGACGACGAGGGCCTCGATGCGTAACGAGCGTTGGGCCTGGACAGTGATATTAACGTCTGTTCCGTCAATGCGGGCCCACGTCTCTGTGACTGCGTATGGCTGGACTTCATACGTCGTTATCCGACCCGTAGTTGGTTTTCCAGAAGGATCGGTAACGACCTGGAGCAACCCCGATACGTACCAGTTTTGGTTCAGAGTATGGTTCGCTTCCGCTGAGGCCACGTCGAGGGAGACAGTGTGAGGGAGACCATCGGCGAAGATGGGGGCAAACGGTGTCAAGTCGAGGAAATAGGTAGGGAGGTCGAGTGCACCGTAAGAAGTGATGGGCCTAGCGGAAAATGATGAGCGATTACATCACAGCTAGTACGAACGCGACGCTCGCCTCCAGACAGATGGGTTGATTCCTCCTGTAAAGATGACCGCATATGGGAATGCTACGCCAGCAACCTGACCGTCAACCAGGAGGCGCATTTCACGGAAAGGTCCACCCCCGTATGTTGTTCCGGCAGGGAGGTCATTGATATATTCGTCTGCGGCATTGTAGTACTGTATGATTCGACGACTCAACGCTCGGGGGAATAGGTGGACGAGGAGAGAACCTACCCAGAATTCTTCCTCACCATTGCCCGACGCATAGAGTTCGGCGTAGATTTCAACAGTATTTTGAGGCAACGTCACGTTCACCTAAATGAGGAATTAATATGTGCAACCTCTACACAATCTACCTGACTCACAGAGAATGCTGGAGGGACCGAAGCTTCGTCGGCTGAGGTGTTCGACATGGTAGAGATTGGAACGATAAGCATTGACTGTCCCGCTGTGGGATACTCCTCTGACGCTGCATAGAAGGTCGCGTACAACGTTGCTGTTGACATTTGACAGGTGAGAACTGATCTTGGGGAGGGTACCAATATACACACCAGCATACTGTCCATTCAGCCTGCCTTCCAAAACATTGTTCAGCTCAAGGATAAAAGCTCCTGGTTTAGCGAAAAGTGGAATATAACGAGTAACATCCTTTATGTATGTCCAGATGATCCCGTCGTATGTCGGTTCGGGAGTTGAAGTCCGCCAGACTGAACTCATCGTTTAACGGATTCTGATAGAGAACAAGAAAAGACCATCGTGCGTACTCTCGGTATTATGGAAAGTGAAAACCCCGAGACGGTCGTACTGAGTCCCATTTGACGTGACGGTGAAGTTCAGAGTGACCGCGGCCCATGAACCAGGGACACCACAGTCCGTCGGCGGACTGATCGGCCGTCAACTATGATCACTAAGAGGACCTGCGATGACTCACGTGTACTGGACAATCTCGGGGCTGACGTGGTGGATAAGATGATGGATTCGTGCATCCTCCAGAGATACCAGAGTACTTACTCTCCGTAAGAATTTCCAAAGGTCCGCCTGGGTGTTCATGTTGAATCAACCACGCCAAGATTCTCGCTATGCTACAGTGACTCACTCAAGAATCATCGTCGTACATGTTTGCGCGTTACGAGGTACGGGCGGGGGTTCAGCAACTTGGAAGTCGACCAACACCTGAGCATGGGCACAGACAAGTAAAGCAACAAGGGCGAGCGCTCTGAAGGGGGACACCATCGCAGCAGCAAGGTCGGAAGCGAAAACTGGCGTCTCACGGGGTGTGAGCGTGGAATTTATGATGTATGACCGCAAGGGCGGCAAGCGAACGCGTGATGGCATCTGCTCGGGAGAACTTGCTGAGTTGCGTTGACGGGCCGTCCTGGCAGTAGTGATCGATAGAAGAGCCACGATCGCATTTTCGGGCCTGGGGATGAGGTTGGATCGTAATGGCGAGTGGGAGAGCCGGAGCTGCCCTGCACAGTCTATCCGGGTGTGAGAGTCGACATCCAAGTCTAATCAAGCCGGTGCAAGGCCAGCGAGATTAACTTGTAACAAAGACTTGAATGCAATGCTGCTGATAAGGACGATCTGTCGCAAACCTTGCCGCGTCACTCGCTGTCAACTGACTCGGAAAGATAACGATCTAATCTTGGACTCTCTGCAAAAGGCCCTGCGACGAGATCAACCAGATCAACCAAATATAATTTGTGCGAAGCTGAGACCAGAGAAACATAAATAGAGATCCACGAAAGTAGCATGCACAGATCTTATCAGAATTCGTGATTGAATTCCTCCGCCTGGGAAGCTACTGCATGTCCATTGCCTGGATTGTTATCTTCCATGCGTCCCCCATAAGACCGTTTGTTTGGATCCTCAGGAACTTCCAGCTCCGCCGTAGTATCCGTGCGATGAGAGTACGTAGAGTCAATATCTGCACCGCCCACTGTTGATCGATTCTTAGATTTCTTCTTCTTCTTCTTCTGCTCCGGTGCGTTGTATGCATCCTCTGTCCTTGCCCATCTGTCCTTCTTCTTCTTCTTTTTCTTGGTGTTGGCATCCCCAGCTCCAGGAACGGTGTCAGGGAAATTAGTCGGGTAGCGCCAGCGTCCACCCGATTCGGATGTTCCCAAGGTACCCTCATGCTCAGCACTATAGAAAGATTCGTCATCAGGTCTCCACAGTCCATCGCGGTTTCCGGGGGTGTTAGCTGCGGAATTGTGGGTGGGTGTTCGCGGAGGTCCGACCTGACCATCTTCAAGAGGTTGTTCGTCGTAGCCAGAGGCGAAATTGCGATCGTTGTACTTTCCGGCCCACTGTGAGCGCTTTTCGTGGCGCTTGATGGTGGAGCCGTCAACGAGACCGTAACGAAGGGCCCACTTTGGAGTCCTGTTGTGTGTCTTATTATTCCGAATGTTCTAGTGTAGAGAAACAAGTCAACAATGGACCGTGGTCTTGCGATCGCTGTGGGCGTACCTGTATGTAGAAGTTGTGTACGTGTCCTAGAGCAGGATGAGGGCGAGGTAACAAACGGCGACGAGACGAAACATACCAGGGATATATCCTGCGATGGTCAGGAGTAGATTAAGAAAAAAATCCTTTCCAATCCCGAATCTGGCGGCGACCGCTGTGGTGGAGTGAGTGGGTAGCTTGTCGATGTCTGAGAGGGCATACCCAGAGGGGGGAACAGAGTCCCCATGATGAACAACAAGACTGCATAGAAGTGGTGCCGTTTAGCTTTTGGTAGCTGTGGGTTGTTGGTCTTTGCTGCGGGCATCGCTGTCCATGAACGATGGACGATGTCGCGGTCAAGTGATGAATCCAACCTACAAGTGGACTTCCTAACTGGGATAAGATCACATGACCCATGAAATGAGGTAAACGACCGTTCCGTTCTACTTCATCTTGGTAGACGAACAGTAGTACTACTCACCCTCCACAGCAGGACCCGCTCATCGGCACCCACAGCGTGCACTGTCCGGTGAGTGGAACAGTATCACCACACCACACACAGCCCTCTATCCAGACACTACACCCCCCACCCCCTTCTTACACTCCCAATCCACCGTACAATCGAGTTTGATCTCTGGAATGGAACATGACGAGCACGAAGCTGTGCTCGACCTCTCAGACGTCGTCCACGACGACCCCCTAGGATCAGAAGACGAACTCATCAGCGACCAGGACATCATCGACGTGTCCGATACACCTCCTGCCCCCTCTTTCGCAGACTCCACTCACCATTCTCATCCCCAACCCAGCGACATTTCCCTCTCCTTGGGCCCCTCCGCTGTCTCCGAGAACTTCTCTGTTGAAATGCTAGAGCGTGAGATTGCTACCCTTTTGCATCAGAACGCCTCCGCTGCTTCTGCCGCACTCCTGAGTGCTGCCGCCCAACAACGCCAGGAGCAAGCTCTCGTAACCCACGACACCCCAGAGCAGTCTAACCGTAACCCACAGGGATCTGGTCACGAGGATGGCCACGATGCAGATCCCTCAGGGATTGCGGAGCTCGGGCTCAATCTAAGTGGAATCGCGGCCATGTTGCAAGCGGTGCATGCACACGCAGCGTCTAATGGATGCCTCACCGAATCTACGAAAGGCAACGGCGAAAGCGTGGAGGCAGGACAGCGCACAACACGCACAACACCAGCATTTCATTCACTGACCGCAGGCCACACCGATAGCTATGCTGCCGACAGCTCCCGAGAGAGCAGCAACGAAGACCTCGATCTGTCGTATCTCGAAAGGCCAAACGGGAGCCATCCAGAGAGCGAGGTCGATGGAGATATGGAAAGAGACAGACATTCACCAGATCATCGCTCTCGCCCAGAAGTTCCTCTGTCAGATCCTCATTCTGGCGTTCCAGGCGAATTCAACGATATCAGTGACTTCCTCAACCATCTCTCCTCCCACTTCGGAGCCGACGCGGAGTCGGATCGTCAGCCTTTACCCTCATCCACGGAGACTACCTCCCCGGTTTCTCGATCACGCGGTGATCAGTCACCTCGGTCACCTGTTGGTCGCATCCAGTCTCCGTCCAGTCCGGACCGTCCGGCCGCTCAGCCTGTTGCTTCTACCTCGTCACCCCCTCGCAAAGCTGCCGCAGATGCGAAGAAGCAGAAGAAAAGAGAGAAAGAAAAAGAGGTAGAGTGCGAGAAAGAGAAGGACAAGGAAAAAGAAAAGGACAGAGTACCCAATATACACACCTGTCAAGATCCCCAGTGTCGCAAGTCATTCACGCGACGGAGTGACCTTGCCCGCCACATGCGAATACACACCGGTGAAAGACCGTTTGTCTGTGGTTACGCCGGATGCGGAAAGACGTTTATACAGGTTAGTTTCTGCTATTCGCCACCATGACATCTCATCCTACTTTATACGCAGAGATCCGCTCTCCACGTACACCTACGAGTACACACTGGCGAGAAGCCACATTCCTGTGAATATCCAGGCTGCGGCAAAACGTTTGGCGATTCTAGTAGTCTTGCAAGACATCGTCGCACGCATACGGGAAAGCGACCGTATAAGTGCGAGGACCCCGAATGTGAAAAGACGTTTACCCGCCGAACAACGCTCACGCAACACATGCGAACACACGATCCAACATGGGAGCCAGATCCGACCATGTAAGTCCCCAGATTCATCTGAGATGTTCACCATTTTCATCGGTCTTTCTAGCAAGTACAGTTTCAAAGCTAAGAAGCAGAAAGTATCAGACGAAGTGGTCGATCTCGAGCTTGAGGAATCAGTGCGGACGATCTCGGCTCTATTCTCGCAGACGGCCGGCTCCAATCATATCGCACCTCGGTCCACGGAAGGCAGCGGGTCTGACGAACCGCTTGAGAGTCGAGTGGCAAGCATCAGTGCGGAAATTGCCGCTGCGATTGCGCAGGCATCATCACGAGCCCTTGATGTAGAAGAGGAGGATGAGGAGGACGAAGGCGAGGAAGAAGACGGATTAGATGGTGCGGAATGGGGGACTGGTTCCGGAAACGAAATCGGCGGCGCTGAGAGCATCGTACCGAATACGAGCGGGATCAGGGGCGACGGTGGCGGTGGCGGTAATGAGAGTGGTAGAGATGGCGTTGGCGGGAAGGGTATTGGGATCGTGGAAGAAGATGACGAGGACAGTGACACGTTCCCTATCCCGCTACGGACACGAAAGGCCAAAGACCCTGCTTCACTGATCGGAACTAAGAGAAAGAGATGACGCATATTGATAATCGTTCGGACTGTGCGCTTTCATGCTTTTTTGCTCGGTATGTAGTGTACTTTACCTCATATAGTTGCACATAATCAGCTGGTATCCGCAAGTGCGACATGTTCCGGAGCGTGAGATGATAGACCCTCGTCGTGAACTGTGTTAGAGTCTGTCCACCCTGCAGCCCGATTTCATCCGCACCACATATAAGCTACCTTGGCAAGGAAATCAACTGTTCCTTTCGCAAAGACTTCACCCCACACGATGACCAACATCTCAGAGGAGCTCCCCAGCACCGATCTCATCACACTGACCCGGTCGGTGCATACCACTATCTATGCGAGACGCGCACTCATATAACCTGTCTGAAGGCATGTTCTACATGATCAGTTGCGCCTGGGTACAGCTGCCACCGGTGATCTCACGTTGCTCCTGACCGCCATCCAAGTGACATCCAAGTTCATTGCCACCAACGTCCGAAGGGCGCGCCTCATCAACCTGTACGTAGGTCATGTATCGTATCCAAGACCGTCGTGTTCTCATCGCACGCTCACCACAGCGTTGGTCTTGCAGGTGAAACCAACGTCCAGGGAGAGGAGCAGAAGAAACTGGATATTCTGTCCAATGACATCATGGTGAACGCTCTACGTGCCTCTGGCAAGACGGCCGTTCTCGTTTCGGAGGAACTCGAGAATGCGATCATCATCGAAGAACGCAACAGGGGAAAGTACTGTGTTGTGTTTGACCCCCTCGACGGTAGCAGCAACATCGACGCTGGTGTTAACATTGGGACTATCTTTGGAATCTACGCTGTGGTGTGTTGACTTTGGACTGCATGTCTCACCTGGGATCGAGATTTTGATGTATCACAGAGACCAGACTCGACTGGTACGTTGGAAGACGTGCTGAGACCTGGGAGCGAGATGGTAGCCGCTGGATACACCATGTAAGTGCTTCATGTGCCAATAGGAACGTATCACTGACATCACCAGGTACGGCTCCTCTGCCAATCTTGTTCTCTCCACGGGGTCCGGTGTCAACGGATACACCCTTGACGCAGCCTTGGGCGAATTCATTTTGACCCACCCTGACGTAAGTCTCGTTCCTTCCCGCCCTCGTCGACTGCTTCCCCCCTGACGAATCGGTAACTTGCAGATCAAGATACCGCCACGAGGAAAGATTTACTCCTTCAACGAAGGAAATTCGATGTACTTCCATCCCCCTGTCAACGCCTACTTGAATTCCATCAAGTACCCTAAATCCGGATCTCCCTACTCGGCTCGATACATCGGTTCCATGGTCGCAGACGTTCACCGAACGCTGCTTTACGGTGGTATCTTTGGTTATCCGGACGACAAGAAGAGCAAGTCTGGTAAACTTCGTATGTTGTACGAGGCGTTCCCGATGGCATTCTTAACGGAGCAGGTAAGTCACAGACCCGTGAATATGTTCGTACCTTGTTGGTGATGCGACGGTATGGTTTAGGCCGGAGGGCTCGCGACCACGGGAACGAAACGTATTCTCGACCTCGTTCCCAAGGACATCCACGAACGGTGCCCGGTCTTCTTGGGTAGTCAGGACGACGTTTTGGACTTGGTGAAGTTCTACGAAGGTGATGCGGCTAATCAAGCCTAGTCTGTTCCGTGCGATGAATGGGGGAAAATGAAGACCGTGTAACCAGCGAATAGCATGTACATAATTATTTGTTATAATGTAAAGCTGCAGGAGGATGTTTATCATAACAGGATCCAAACTCCATGACTTGGTCCAACCACGGCCCGCGATGAACGTCTTGTTACTCCCACGAAATGTCTGAAGTACTGCGGGCTAACGGACCGCGACTGAAACGCAAGATACAGTATCGGATAGGGGATATGTATAGCAAGTCAGCATGAGGACCGAGTGAGAAAAAGCGTGCTAAATATGTTAGTAGAAGATACGGTGGTGCTGGTGAGCATCGTACAGCGTCGTACCTGTCCTAGTGTATCCCAACGTATCCAGGTGTATCTCCGTACAAATTTGTTCACGAGATCAGGAGACTGTCAATGGAGGGGTGGTTGTTCAGGGGTGCAGATGCCAATTTAAAGACATCATGGTTATCATGTCAGTTTGAGAAAGCCTTCCGGAAAAATATGCCGCCGCGTTCATAGTGTCACTAGTCGGACCAGCAAGGATTGCGGAATACCGCTTCCTGCCCGTAGAATGCAGATGTGCCGGAAACCACCTTGCAGACGCAGCGGAAAGTCAACCAAAAGTGGACTTGAACGTCTCGAGACAAGAGGAGTAAAGAGAAGCTGGTTACATCAGGCTTATATAGGATAAAAATACAAGTGCTTGTTGGTGAGTATACCTGAATTCTTATCTGGGAGAAGGTGCACCGAAACATGGCATAGTGATGAACAACCGCAAATTCGCAGTTTAGCACTACAAATAATCCCAAGCTCTCCGTGTGAGGAACATGGCTTAGGGGACAAGACCTCAGTTTTGTAAAGCACCCGAGCGCTGCAGAGAATTCGACTCACCCTCCATTCCCAAAACAAATCGATAAGTTAAAGGTAGCATTAGGATCATTTTGCGGCCGCTTGTTGCTGCTGAGCAGCCCCAGCGCCGGTGACCCCAACCACGAGGCCCTTCAACCAGCCATTCTCACGGCGGAGACCCTCGCATTCGCGCTCTAACTCAACGACACGGTCCTCTAGTTCTTTCGCACGACGCTCGAGAGCAACCTCTCGTTCTTTCTTCTTGAGGCGGAAACGGGCACTAGCCGCGGTATTTCGACGGCGTTTGTCCTCAGAAGCAGATAGTGTGGTTGCAGTAGGGTCTGCCTGGGTAGAGTCCTCTGGTGATTCAGGGGAAGTAGCTGGTGGTGAACGTGTTTCGGAGTTATCGGTGGATGGTGATGTTTTCTGAGCGCGAGCACGCTTAGGAGCGGGTGCCTGAGATAGGGGAGCTACTTCGGGTGGTTGGAGTTGGGGAGGAATAGCTGGTGGTGGAGGGACGGTATATGTACCGCCATAAGCAGCATGGAGAGCAAGGAGCTGAGCAAGGGATGGGACGGGAGGAAGGTGATTTGGAATGTTACCCTGAATGGGAGCGGGTTGCACTGCGGGAAGCAGAAGGGGGTCTATACCGAAACTGGAAATGAGAGCATTGATATCCAATGGGGGAATGTGGGGGTTCTGTGAGGCTGTTGTGGAATTAGGAGCAGGGGGTGGATGGACGACGTGTTCATGGCTGTTTTTGTTGGGGAGACCAAAAGGGGGAGGGATTTCGTCGTCTTCGTCTGCAAGTTTGCGCTTTCCCTTGTTGGAGGCTAAAGGCTCGTCAGAGTCGAAAGCGAGGTTGGTCCAGAGGTCGAGGTGAGCTGAAAAGTCGGGAAGTGGTGAGGTGAGTGGGTCGTTGCTGTCCTGTGTGGCTGGGGATGGGGCAGGGTGTACGACGTTGAGGCCCTGGAGATTGAAGGGAGCCATTCGGGATGGTCGAGGTAATTGGGAGAGATAAGATTTTGACTAAGACCGAGCTCACTCAGCATAAGATGACTAAGCGAGCAAGCCATGTGACCACCGGAAGAGAGTCGGACCTACGGGTTCCTATTGGGTCCCTACAACCAGAGCTTTTGCAACCAATCACATTAATTATTTCGTATCTTACGCAGAAACGTTCATCTACGACACTTAGTCATCCCATATGCTAACCATCTCAGACTGATGGGTCATCACCGCAGCGTCGCGTCGAATCGGGTTCACCCGAGGGTATACAAACTAGAACACGCGTTCAATCGCATCCCTTGAGCACGGGAAACTATCACACTCACCCCTTCGTTGTACTCGTGCATCACCTCCGCAGCGAGGATCGCCCTGTCCTTCACCAGTCCTTCGTACGCTTGCATCAATGTGCCAGTCTGCACACTAACCACACACATCACAACACACATCAACACCCAGTTGGTGCTGCCAGTGCACATCCAGAGCAACGCGTGTGCGGGGGAGTACAAACCAAGTAGCGTGCGCTCAAGCTCACCGGGGATCCATACCTCCAGCTGTTGAACTTCCTCAGCTGGTGCTCCATGTGCTGGCGATGAGGTCGACGGACTAGCCGAAGAGAACCCGAGAAGAAAACGTGTGGCGGAGGCGACGATACGCCACAAAATAAGGAGCATGTATTTGATTAAGCCGAGAATACGTCTTGCAAAGGTCGATTTTGGAACAGGGGTATCAGAAAATGTGCCAGAGTCACGCCTAGGAGAAGGCACAAACGCAGCATGGACAGAACTGACTGGATCGGCTTTGCTTCGCCGGTGGAGCCGATATGTGCGAGTCTGCGTGAAGAGGTGCAGTGCATTTAGGGTAGACGCGACAAATAGGATGCAGGTCGTAGGCACAGTCTGTACACAATGTGCGTAAGCGAAATATTGCTGAAACATGCGTGAGCAATTACCCAGTCGAACCAACTTTGTTGGTTGCGCTCCCAATAAAGGTCTTCCCAACCCAGATCTGAGTCCGACGCAGCGCGAACTTGCGAAACTCTCACAAAGAAGTGAAGAATGTGCATGAAAGTGCCAATCAGCCATGCACTCGTTTTTGGTGCCGGCAAAGGCACATTGTGAGGAAAGACGGAGATCTCAAACATGATTCGCGAGGGTATATCGGAAATACTTTGAGAATGAGTGTATGTCAGTTATCAATGATTTGTGTCAGAACAATGAACCCGGACCGTTCGAGAAATCCTTTTTTTCGAATGACGGCTTTCCTAGGTGAGGCAGCGCCATTGGCAGTGCTCGTACGAGCCTTGCGTTTGACGCTGAGTGGTGTGGCATAGGGTGGTGGGCGTCGTGAACGAGCTGCCTCCCAATCAAACGGGGTCGAAGAGGAAATGGAAGGGGTGGCTGAGGGAGAGTCAAGGTAAGACACACGAGTTCGAGTTGTCACTGGCGTCTGCGTGCCAGAGTTGAGGCGCGGCGAGGGTGAATGGGGTGACCCGGGTGGGTTTGCTGCATTAGCCTGAGCGAAACGGCGCAAGCTCATGTTGTCGTTCGAGTTCAAGTGTTCGACTTTCAAGTATTGGCTGGCCTCGCTGCAGACTCACGTCACGGTCAAGTCAAAGGCAGTTGAGGCCGGAGGGCTGTTAAGGGCAACTTTGCTTTGCGTGACTACAAGCACGCGCGTTACATGTAATGCGTCAGTCACGTGAGGTATGTCATTACCACTGATCGATGCACATCGTAACATACTCTTCAATCTGTCTACCAATGGTCCCTACTCCACCCACATTCTCAGTCCATAGTTTGAACCACACACCCGCGAAGCAGACCCCGAATACAACCCCTCCCGCAACTTGAGGCCAAGTGTGGTATCCAAGCCATACTCGAGAAAGTATGATCGTGCTTGCCCAAGGTACCATCACGGCCGGGGCATAAACAGCCAGGGGGTGCAGGCTGGAGTGCAATGGTAGGTACATGCTCGCTAGGAGCGCATAAATCGCAAAGAAAGTGCATCCCGAAGCATGAGTACTAGGCATGCTGGACAAAGGTTAAGGATGTGTGACACACTGCGCTCAAGAGATTTGCCATGACACACCCGTATGACGCTGATTTCTGGCCGTGTGCTGGGCGCTGTTGTCTAATTGCCTTTTTCGCTAACTTGGCGGACAGGACACAGGCAAGTGAACCCGCTCCAAAGTAAATGACACCTGCCGAGCGCGTGTAGAGACAGACCATGGCATTCAAGACTGTGACGATCTTGGATGTCTGTACGATTGACAATGTAAGTCGTCAACGAAAGAACGCTCGCATTGTGCATACCTCGTCAAGGAATCTAAGCCATGGCGGTAGTGATGAGCGTGTCGATGACATGAGACCTGGGTTTGGCTCGCCGCTCGAAGGTCGACATCGTTATGGACTTACCTTTTTGGGAAGATCTTTTCCATTGCTCAGAATCGCACCAACTTAGTACTGGCGTCAGGACTCAGGCCTCAGGCCTCAGGCCTCAGGACTCAGCGTCAAGGTGCCAGGTCGAGGACCCTAGTGTAAGGATTCTCTCGCAAATTCATTAATAAAATCTTCGTCGGAAGGTCTGGATTCCTTAAATTCCAGGATTGCCATCGTCGTCCAGCGCGCTACGTGTTTTGCACGTGACAGACGCGGTCACATGATATTATTTGGTTACGGTTCGAATGCAAATAATGGCTTCCGCAAAAGGAAAAAGGCAAATTCATTTTTCAACTCGCGCATTCTTTGTTGTCTTTCCGCTCGCCTTTTCTTGCGCAACCTCGACGGGTCTTATAACTCGTCTTTCTTCCTCATATTTCATCATCTTTCCGTCTTACCTCTCTACCACCGTCTTCACCAGAAGACCCCACCCGATCTCATCACTTCTATCTCCCACCTTTCTCCACCACGTCCCGCCCACGAGATCCAAGTGCTTCCTTGTCGCCGTCTCATTCGATCAGCGTCAGGAACTCACCCGCCAAAATGGCTGTACCGTCCTCTTCCCATCATGACCGTGAACGCGAACGTGAACGTGAGCGCGAGCGTGAACACCGTCACCGTTCCGAGCGACACCACCACCACCGCACTATCTCTTCCACCACTCTCTTACTCGTCCTCTCTCTGGTCTTGGCAGTTCTCGCTGTCATGCTTTCTCTCCCCGCTTCCCGGGACCCCACTGCCCCAACTGGAAAAGACGACCCAGCGGCAACTGGCATTTGGGGCTACCTCAACCCGAAGCGTTCCCAAGTCCTCGTAACTCGCGAGCGCGATGTTGCCATGCGTGAAGCAGAGGTTGCCCGTCGTGAAGCTGAACTCCTTGTCGGTGCTCCCGGTGGCGTCCTTCCCACTCAATCTCCCATTCCCTGCCCCATGTGCCCTGTCTGCCCTTCCCAGACCTTCATTGACATCCCTCCTGCCCAAACCATTATCAAGGAGGTTGTTAAGGAACAGGAGCTTGCCCCGCCTGGTTGGTGGAAAGAATCAAGCGCCAGGGCCGAGGACATGCTCGACCGTGAGCTCAGAGTATCTGAGCGCGAACGCGAGATCTCTCGTCGCGAAGAGAGCGTCAACAAGCGGGAGCATGATGCATCTAGGCGCGAGGCATGGATCATGGAACAGCTTGTGTACGTTCCTTTCCTCCTTGAAACAGTGACTATCGCATAACTTTGTATCTCGTAGCTTCATCAACAGCGACAACGCTGCTGTCGAGGAAGAAGTATACTATGAACAACCGGGGCCGAAGCGAAAAGTCAAGGTACCGCCCGCTATTTCGCGCCGTCCCGAGCTCTAGGATGAAGGAGGGCTTTCCGTTCCCTTTTTACACAAAACGACCTTCCAATCCTGTGTATAGTCCGTATCCCCTCCTTCATCCGGGCTTGGGGGACAACGGTTTTCTTTCTGTCCCCCTTGTCTCTGGGGGTGAGGTGGACTCTAGTTGGTGGCGTGCTATTTTCATTCGCGTCGCGTCGTGACCCCTGTCGACGCGATCGAGATTCCGCCACGTGATTGCTAAAGGCAAAAACATTTTTGTTTCCAATTTTATTCCATTGAATTTGCGCGCTGCCAACTAGTGCTCCCCTTCACACGATGTAAACATTGCGCTGACTATCCCACAGGAACTTCCTCCCATTATTGTTGCAGAAACCGAAACCAAAACAATCATCCAATATGAAACTCTTGCTCCCGTCACTGTCACCGTCCCTCCACCAGCCAATACCCGTCGTGTTGCTTTCCCAACGCCTGATGTCGTATCTTCATCTTTCTCAACTGCCATCCCTCGTACAACCGCCATCATGTTCGAAGAGGAGATTGTCAAGGAACCTTTCATAACTGAAGAAGTAGAGGAATACGAGGTCGAGGAATACGAGGAGGAAGAAGATGTCCCTGCTGTTGCGGTGCGTAGGAACAAGCCGGTCAGGAGACCCCCTCCGCCCCCTCGAGGCAACGGCTGGCTTTGGTGAAGGGATGGTTGGTTATTGAGTTTTTCCTTTCTCGCCTCGCCTCCCCCCCTCTTGATATTTCCATGCTTCTTTGCCGCTGGCCTTCTTGCTTCATCTTTATTATCTCTTTAGTGCCGCGTGCTTTCTTCCTCTTTGTGCCTCTTACTCTACGACACGATGCGATGCGATACGACTCACTTCACGCCTGCACACGGACTTCTTGTTACGCACGTACGGATTGGATTGGTTCATGGCTTCGTTATGACTATTCTCCTTTCCGCCCTGATTCCCAAGTAGTTGTAGATTAGGATAGGTTACAGGTAGCTTTCCTATTGTTATCTTGCCTGCGAATAAATTGGCGGTGAGGTTCCTGTACATATTCCAGTGGTTACGTCGTCGATGTTTTGAGTTGATCGTGAGTGTTGGACCTTGGCGGCAATTGACGTCCTTGAGTCCTGCGATCGGCCGTGCTAGCTCCGTCCATGTCGACTCGTGTGATACGTTCCCCCTTTCATCCTTTCTGCCACTTCCAACACTGATTGTGCTCGAGTGGATCTGCGAGCGTTTCCTTGTCCAGGCATCTCAACAACCACTTCATCTTGACCCTCTTTGAATCTCGAGCTCATCTTCATTACCTGCCAGCGAGCACACCCCGGAGATGCCGCCCGTCAGGTGCAGGGTGCGTTATACCCTATCTACACGTTCAATCGTTTAAACGCCATAACTAGTTCTACACTGAAAATGGCAAGCCCTGGAAAGGCGGCTGTCGGAGGAAAGACGCGGGATGTACTTTCATTCACCCAGATGATCCTCGCTGGGCTGATGCGCCCGTTCCTTCGTTCAGGTCAAGGGACAGAGGGAGAGATTCGGTGCGTTCCCCCTCATGACGTTTCCCAGAGGATAGCAATACATTCTCTGTGTTATGATTTACTAGACAGGCTTCATGGGCAAGGCTCCTGCCTCCACGGGATGGGATATGGGGGGCGGATGGAATAGTACAGGAGCATCAACATCGGCATCAACATCAACACCTCCCTGGACCTCAACCTCAGCACCAGCAGCCAAGCAATCCACTAAATCATCAAACATCATTACCCTCGTCAACGAATGGAATCGAACAGATATGGGGTCAGCTGAGAGTGGGCAGGTGAACAGCAGCGAGGGTGGGTGGGGAGGTTCGCCACACAATGATGGATGGGGTGCAGGTTGGGGAGGGTCAGCCTCACCACGCAATGATGGTTGGGGAGCGAAAGGAGGTTGGGGAGAGGCTTCACCACACAATGCACCGGGAAGCAATGCGTGGGGTAGCGGTGACAGTGCTGGGGGTAAGAAGGACTCGACCAGCACTTGGGCAGCTCCGGAGCCGATGGACGTGGACCAGGAGAAACCCCCCGCATCGAAAAAGGGGAAGGGCAAAGTCACTCTCGCCCCACCACGTATCCGGATTCCTGGAAACGAGCCTGAGGACAAGCCCGAGAGACCGCTCAAGATCACAGGGACCAACAACGTCCCCATAGCGAGCAATAGATGGGGATCTGGATCAGCCATTGCGACAACCTCGACTCCGCTCATTGCAACCCCTGCTACTACGTCGAGCCCCGTTGAGCCCTATCGTCCCAAACGCAAGCGCGAGTCAGACGACGAAAAAGTTGATGCCTTCAAAGAATATGTAAAGTAAGCTGTCCATTCCTCTCAAGCGCGTCCTCTCACGAATTTGGTTTACAAGGGTTTGGGAGCGTGCGGTTAGAGCACGGATCATGTTAGCAGAGGCCGAGGATAAACGCGACCGTTTCTTCCGCACGCAGAAGTCCCCTTGCTATTCGCGTGTCGGAGAGAAAGGACGCGAGATGCTGGATGCTCAGCGTACCGAATGCGACAAGGAGGTCTCCTCGCAACGGGAGAAGCTCTCTGCCGCCATCACATCCCTAATCCAATATCACGACACGATTACATCCAACCTTGACTTGGGTCAGCGTTACAACGTCAGCGAGGAAGCAACCAAGATTATTTCGGAGGCAAAGGCCTTTGTTGACAACGTTCGCGGCCTCCTCGTTACTCAGGTTCTCGAGCCCAAGAACGACGCGCCATCGGACGATCATCAACCCCCCTCATCGAGAGAGGACGACCTACTCACTTCCCGATCCTTGCAACGTCAGATCCGCGATCTCGACGATCGTCTCGAAGAAGCTCAGACGGAGCTCACCCTTCGTCATCCTCGTGACATTAGCGCTGAAATAAACGAGAAATGGAACGCAGAGCTCGCAGATCTGCGTGCGAAGCGCCAGCAAGAGGTCGAGCGTGTCGCATTGCAGCCGCGTCCTGAAATCGTGATCCCACCCAGCGCTCTCAAGACCATGGAGGAGAGTACCCAATGCGTCCATGAGCTGGACGCGAAGATTCCAGCGACGGTGGAGGATATTCGCAAGTTGGTTCTTCGCGTCGACGCCGCTACCCAGCGAATTACTAGGCTCGAGGTAGAAGCTGCGTTGAGCAGGGAGATTTTCAGCAAGGTAAGCGGCATGTTCCTCCCTTGGTCAGCGACGCTCACTTTGTTTCAGATGGAGGAGAGGGCTGCTTCCATCCAGGCCACTGAGCGGAGGACAGATGAACAACTCAAGAAGATAGAGACTGAATTCGAGCAGCTCACTGCTTCTCAACCTCCTGAACCAGCTATACCGTCGCTCCCGCCCAGTTTCCAAGATAAGCTCTTGGAGGACCTCCGGCCAGCATTTGATGCAGCCTTGGAAAAGTTCTACCAACGGGAAGTCCAACCGGCCATCCAATGTCTCGGGAAGGCTGTCATCGAGGCATCGGACCAGCATCAGCAAGATGCTGTCGGTGTTTTGTGGGGCAAGATCCAGCCTGCCATGAATACAGTCGCCGGTGTTTCACGCTGGCTTGACTCTCAAGACCTTGCGCTCACTGCTTCTGTCGAGACCGCTCAGCATGCTTCGTCTATATGATTTACAGGGGTGATTGATAGGATAGTTGACATTTACTAGGAATAGATTTCCATTCGTAGTAATCTTGCTTGTAGTTTCATAACCCATCGACACACTCAGTTCATTTAGTAACGTCCCTCATCATGGTGATGGTGAAAGAACGACGCTGTAACGTATGTCTCTTGCTGCAGCCAAGTCACCTCAATGCCATCATGTTAATACCACTGGATAGCTCTTTGATGACAATGGCCGGCCGAGACGTTTGGTAAACGGCACTAAAGGATGTTACCGGGATGCCTCTGCCTGCCTCTTCGCACATCCCCACGAGCGAGAATGGAAGACTGCGAATCCCTCCAAGCCACCGAGACCCGAGCTAGTGGCAGACGACGACGCTGACTTTTCCTACATCCTCATGGATAAACGCGGGGGTCCTCACCGCGAGTCCAGTCCACACTCTCGCAGGTCAACATTCGACAGCGCCGCGGACGGCAGTAGCAGCAGACGAGGGAGGTCTCGCTCTCCCTCAGCGGCTTCAGACCAGCTCGAGAGGCTACGGAGAGACAAAGACAAGTATCATCGAGGAGACTACCTGCCTCGTCGTGATCACGATCCGTCCCGGCGATCGCGCTCTCCTTCTAGGGACAAAGGAAAGGAACGGGTGGACATTGCCAGAAAATCGTCGCCGCCCAGGAGTCATGCCGTTGCAGATGGCCGTGCTCCTGCTCCTGGTCCTCCCCCAGAACCTTTGAAGCCACCACCCATGCAGCCTCCCCCACCCCCGAAGCTCCCCCAAGTGCCTAAAGAACCTTCATTCGCTTCAAATCAGCAGCGAACTGGTTCGGTGGCAACCCATCCACCCAAAAGCTTGAAAGCCCTATCCATAGATGAGCAGAGGAAAGCATGGCACGAACGAATCGAGTATGTTCATCCTACGTTACTACCTATCTGCTCACTGACGTGTTCTATCTCAGTCTCATGTTTACCTCAATATCCTCCCGTCGCGACTACCACAAACTCGAGTCAGACCTGACCCACATTCGTGTACTGTCCGACTCTTCCCTCTTCCACAGCATGCCCGAAGCGAAGCGTGCCCGCATGAATGAACAGAAGATGACACTGGAGCTAGAAATGGAGAAAAAACGCAAAGAGATCAACGAAATAATCCAGAACCTAATCGCCAGCGAGTTTTGGCCAGTACTCAAATCCCCACTGGCTGCGGAGCTGGAAAAGGGGTTCGATGAGGCGAAGAAACGTATGTCGGAGGTTAAGAGCGTGTTGGATGACTTGAAGAGCAGCTATGCGGCGCTTTCGAAGGCGAGAGGTGAAAGCGTGCCTACATCCGATTTAACACAGGGTCCGGATCGGCCATCCAAACGGAGGAAGTTGGAGGGGGATGGCGATACTTCGCAGCAAACTTCCACAAAAGTCATGCACGAAGACACAGCTAGGGAGTTGGAGACGTTCCGTGATAAACTCGTCCTCATGGACCGTCACATCGCCGACCTCGAAAATGACATTACTCAACGCGACCAGATTATCTCGGACGAAATCGACCTGCTCATAATCGCTCGATTGGAAGAGGAAGACGCGCTTTACCCACCCATCAAGCAACCGTCGGAAGTACCTCGAAGCGAGATCGAGGCTGTCGTTGATGCTAAGAATAAGGAGCTCAATCGCGCCGTCGCAGCGACGGGCGATGACATTGGGATGCTGGCGACGGAAGTCGCAGAGTTGATTACAAAAGTGAACGCTTTGGAGGCAAGGTGCCAGGCCTTGGAGGCCGAAAACGAAGAAATGAAGAATAAATTCGCCCAGGTTTGGTTCAATCCTTATCACCTCACTCCGTAGCAGATTTCATGATGTGTTCCAACAGCAGGCGCCAAAACTTGAAATACCCGAACACGCGTTGGCACGCCGCGATAAAGAAATCGAAGCCATAGCAGCAGCGCTACAAGCTTACATCTCACAAGCACCCGCTAGCCAGTCGTCAGGTGACATCCCATCTGCCGAGTATATTATCGGGGCACTGGACAGTCAGCTTGACGGTCTCTTCCGGGACAAATTTTGCGCGACACTTGTCAAGACTCAGCAAGAAGTTCTTGACAAGGTGCACGAAAGCCGCGATCATACACTGAACACTGTTTCGCCAAAAATTATGTTGCTACTCAAGATGATGAACCTCATAACAGCTCGGGTTGGCAAGCCTGACATGGACACTCTAAACGAGTGAGCACACTGACGAATGTCATATCTGTATATCGTTCTTTCGTTTCGTTTGAGCCTATTTGCTTACCCTACTTGCTGTCTTTCAACTCTATTATTTTATAACTTGCCGTCGAACCGTCCGTCGGAGGTAATGAGTTTGCACATGTACAAAGGGCTCCGTTGAGATAAATAGTCACATATTTGCAGTAGTACACTGCGGATGCGGGGATCTTGTGATCAATCAAACTCGGAGTCGTCCTGTTTAAATGCGGCGGAATAAGCAACGATTGTACCATACACAAGTCTGCAATAGTGAGTTCGTCAGGCGGGAGAGCTGAGAAATGGATGTAGGGTGACACGCACCCGCCCCCAATTATCGACATAACACAAGCAGCTGGCCTTATCACCTCCGAGTGTGTAAGGACGACGGGAAGAGCAAATCCAGTGACGACAATCACGGATGTAATGAACCGTCCGAGATCAATGGGACCTGAGTTACTCTCATACGACGAGAACTCATCCCCTCCACAGTGTGCAAACAACGCGTTTGGCAGAGGTGCCAATACGAATGTGAGCGCTAGCAAAGAGGTGAGTGAGCTTGCATACTTCCAACGCAAAAAACTACTGGACTCACCGACCAAGAGAGGCAGCCAATTGGCCCAAAGAGCACACGAGAGGATGATGAGCAAGAAACCAACGGCGAGGACAAAGGACAAGAGAATGACGGCTTTTTTAAAAATCAAGTTAGCTTGGGCCTGGTCGAAAATTGGAGATGCAGGGCTCACTTTTCAGTCCTGCTGCTGCCATTGCGCTAAGTGTACAAGAGTTCGAGTGTTGGTCGCTGCTGCGCGCGACGTTCACTGCTTTGGTGGTAACTTAGTGCATTAGGTAATCCACATGGAGTGTATTCAACACGCATTTATATGATCAACATATATGATACAATACAATAAAGATAAGTATCGCCCCTCCACCCAAGATCATCTGACTCTGCGTGAACCTCTTGGACCAAGAATATTTGTTGATCGATCCACCA